>JANEYF010000233.1:0-74534 GCA_029963845.1 Rhamnusium bicolor
TACGCGGATTACGGTAATCTCATAATTTTCAAATACTAAAACTGAACAATTTATTCAAATTTTGCAATAGGTATAAAAATATCAATAATAAAGGACTAGCCAAAAATAACTATTTCTAAAGTCAAGCAAAAAAAATGGTAGACGCAATGGATTCAACAATCTACAATTATTTATAAATTAGAAGCTTTATGACAAGATAACAAATTTAATACACCTTATTTTCTTAAAATTATTCATAATTCGTTAGTAACAAAAAAAACAGTTGAAATAAAAAAAATTGCCAATCTAAAGAAATTGTTCGATATGACGTCCATGATTTTGTAAACACATACGAATTCTATTAAAGAAAATCTTGGACTTTGAAAAATATTTGGCTTCAACTTGAACTGCCCTCCAGCTTGAAGGATTATTTCTCTTAAATGATTTTCGCTCAAAAACGGAACCATATACACAAAGTTTTTCATAAATCTCCAGACCGGATAGTCCAAGGGAGTAAGGTCTGGGGAACGGGGTGGCCACTGAACAGGAGCATATCAACCCCGACCAATCCAGCGATCAGGAAAGATTTGTTTCAAATAGTTTCTAACATTTCTAGCAAAATGGCTAGTTGAAACCAAATATTTTGTGTTACATGTAAAGGCAATTCTTTTAGTAAATCAGGCAGTGTGTTTTGAAGAAATTGCATAAATGAATGACCAGTCAAGTTTCCTGGTAAAAATATAGGACCCAAAAGAAAATTATCTACGACACCTGCCCACATATTGACTTTAAAGTTTACTTAATGATACGTTTCTACTATGGCTTTAGGATTTTCTTCAGCCCATATGTGTCTGTTATGAATATTTGTCGTCCCGTTTCACGCAAATGCAGCTTCATCAGTAAACAAAATGTTTCTGATAAAACATAGATCTCGGTTATTCTGATACATATCACATAACCACCTACATAATACAAGTCTTGCTTCGCAGTCTTGAGGCAAAAGAGTCTGTACTTTTTGGAGATGGAATGGGTACAGCTGTTGCCTCCGTAAAATAGTGTGTACCTGAGTTTTCCCTATGTTTTCGACCTGCTTAGCCAACACCCTGGTACTAATTTTCGGTGTTTCCTCAACAAATCTTAAAATTTCTTCTTCCAGTTCGTGTTGAATCGCACAGAGTCGGCTGCAATTACCCCTCCGTCTTTTTCTTAAATTTTCAGTCTCCCTTAGACGGTTAACCATATTTGAAAAATACTTTCTTTTGGGATGAAATCGATTGGGAAATTTTTCAGCATAGCGCCTAGGAGCTAAACTAGCATTGGAGTCACATTTTCCTAATCTAGAAATAGAAATAAATGTTTACAGTTTATAGAAATGTTTAAATCTTACCCATGATTGAAATCATATCCGTCATTTCAGAAAAGGGTACAATTCCTTGTCTATGAGCCATGTTGGTTTTTCTTACTTACAAAAACACCTCTAGCTTATAAAAAACTTTTAACTCGTAAAAGATGAGGATTTACTTTAACAATTCTATCGTATCCACGGTATTGCCATTTGTTTACGAAAGCGGCTGACTTGATTTAGAGATATTTGAAAATTATGAGATTACCGTAAGCCGCGTAGGCATCAATATTTTTCAAATTATCTCTAAAACGAAGCATTTTTTTGAAATTTGTTGAGACATAAAATAATCCAAAATGGATGGTTAATTTAAAAAAAGATAGTTTGGGAGTCATTGGCGCAGGTACTAAAAAAACTGAGGGGTCAGTGGGTACTGGAACCCCTCTGTTTCGAATAATTGACAATTAATTTTTGGTTTTTTTTTCTTCAAACGATGTGACTATTTATGTTGAAGCACTGTACCAAATTTTAAATAAACATCTTACGAACTACTCGAGTTATAAAAAATTATTTTTAAACTTCAAACTTTGACACCCTATACATCGAACATGGAGGTCTAAAATGAAAAATGGCATTGTGAAAGTCCTATTATTTTTGCTCAAGGAATCCATGGATTCCGGACACCTGTATAATAATGAAAATATTTTTAGTCAACAAAACATTTTCTGAAAAAATATATAAAAAAATCGCAATTTGCCTGCCTCTTCTTTGCCATTGCTTAATTCGGTTTTTAACTTTGTGTACTGCCCTTTTGCATATGACGGTTCTTGACGACCTCGGAATTTTGAGACATCCAATACATAAGCATTAATTTTATATAAAATTTGAAGAAAGAATTCAGTTTTTATATCGTAACGCCTTTTACCTCGATGATTTTTTTGGTATAAGTTAATAAAGGTTTTTCGCATAATTTTTAATGTTTTGTTGATTTCCAAAGCTTCTCGCAGAATAGGAAGTATTTATGTTTCGTTAGGAATACTTGAAACCTGAGATAATTTGCACTTTACAGACTGTACTATTAGATTAGAATATAATCTGATCTTATATGACTAACTTACGAGATTGTGTGTATGAAAAAACTCAGAACTGAAAACACGCACCGAAATCTCGTTTTTAATTCGGAATTCAGACGTGTGTAAGTAATGAGAAAGCCAAATTAAAACATAAACTTGACACAAATATTTACAGTTTCCATTTTATTTCGACACTTACTGAAGTGCGTAACATTATGGGGATATGACACGTTTCTTTCATCGCTGTAGGTGTAAGTACTATGAAATCATGGGGCATTCCACGCCAAATCATCGAGCCCGTGACCACGACCATTTTTAATTTCGCTGAAAATGTTTTGCCTTTTAGTACCACTTGAAAGTAGAATCAAGCTAAATTTTTAGATTTTTATCTCAATCCCTCTAGAAGTAATGAATTTTTGATGATTTTTGTTCAAAAAACCTTCAAAATGACTACAACTTTTTAAAAATCAAGGTATCCAAAGAAAATGAGCCCCATAGCTAATTTTTTTTGTCTTGAATTGTACTTTCATAAAAAACTATAAATAAATTCTTATTTAATGTATTCTGTATTTTTTTCTTAGTTTAAAACAAAAAACATTTTTTTTAGATAAGCGTCGTTTGATTTTTTTTTTTTCAAAAAATTCACAAAAATAATGCTATCTATATAGCAAATTTTAAGCCTAGTTTCATCTTGGTACAGGGTTATTCATTATAAATTACCCACCCCCTATCATCGTTACTGTAAATATGGAAAAGTTAACATTATTAAAGTGAGCTATGAAGATGACAACTATTATGTTGATAAGTGACATTTCTTTAATGAAATAATCAAAATGGTTTACAGTAAGGAAGAAAAAGTCCAAATATTATTTACTTGTTATATACAAAATAACAGAAATAAACGTGCAGCAAAAAGAGCATATAGGGTGTTGTATCCAAATCGTCCAACACCATCAGAAAATACGTTCAAAAATGTTTACCGAAAGGCGAATAATACCTCCAGTTTTAGTAGAAAAAAGCGTGTAGTTCAAGCAAACCAGAAAGAACAGCTAGATATACTGCTTCATTTCGAAGCATCCATATTTATTCGCGAATAGACTTTTTTTGAAACATTGTATTATTTTTTGGAAAATTCTGAATGTAGTATAAATAATGCAGTCGATGAATTAGGTAAAAGTTATTCCAAAATCCAACGTACGTTAAAAAATAACAGCTACAGACCATATAAAATTTTACCCGTACAAGTTTTAACAGAGGCTCATAAAAGGAAAAGGCTGGACTTTTGCCGCCAGATGATTCATTAAGTTGGATGAAGATCCCGATTTTTTTTTACTAAAATATTATGAACTGATGAATCAGCTTTTTCTCCGGCAGGAGTTTTTAATAGGAAAAATCGAAAGTCTTGGGAAAACGAGCACAACAGAAAAAGATTGATAAAACAAATAAAAAAATCAGGAAGAAAACTGGTAGCATTTGGTGTGGAATTTTCAGAAACAAAATTGTTGTATATTTTATGATTATACTTTAACTGGAGTTACCTATCTGGAAATAGTTATCCCAGAAACAGAAAATATTCTTTTGCAGAATTTTCCGGAAGCCGAACTTGATATGATTTGGATGCAGGATTGGGCAACTCCGCATAGTGTCCTATCCGTTCGAGATCATTTGAATAATGTATTCCCAATATGGATAGGGATTAATGACCTATTAAATGGCCACCTAACAGTCCGGATCTGACCCCTATGGATTAATTTTTTTGGGGATTTCTAAAAGGCATTGTCAATAATAAAAATAATAATAGTATCAAGTCATTAAAGACAGGATTCGACTTAAAATAAACAATTTGAATGTAAATAATGAGGCCATTTCCGGTGCAATTATAAATATAAGACGTTATCAATTATACATTGACAATAATGGTGGACACATTGAACATCTTTCATGAGTTATTATTTACTTGTATTTAAATTTCCTAAATAAATCTTGGTTATCAATTTTGTATAAATATTTAGTTTTTTCTTCCTCACTGTAAACCATTTTGATTATTTCGTTAAAAAAATGTCACTTATCAAACATAATAATTTTCATGTTCATAGCTCACTTTAATAATGTTAACTTTTCCATATTTACAGTAACTTTTCACGTTTTCTTTTTGTTGGGGTTACCATGGTATTTTTTTTAAATCCGAAATCAAGGCCTCCCAACCTTCTTTAAAAATTTGGGCCCCCCCCTCAAAAACCCCTTTTTTTTTTCCCCCCCCCTTTTCCCCCCCCCCTCCCTCTCCCCCCCCTTTTTTTTTTTTTCCCCCCCCCCCCCCCCCCCCCCTCCCCCCCCCCCCCCCCTTTTTTCTTTTTTTTTCCTTTTTTTTTTTTTTTTTTTTTTTTTTTTTTTTTTTTTTTCTTTTTTTTTTTTTTTTTTTTTTTTTTTTCCCCCCCCCCCCCCCCCCCTTTTTCCCCCCCCCCCCCCCCCCCTTTTTTTTTTTTCTTTTTTCCTCCTTTTTCTTCCCCCCTTTTTTTTCCTTTTTTTTTCTTTTTTTTTTTTTTTTTTTCACAGTACTTTTTTCCTTTATTCGTAATGTTGAGTTACTGATAGGCCTTGTCTTTCTGTCTGGACCCTTTATCCGAAAACAAATGAATAAATAAATGAATGATAGATTTATTCATTTATAATGTACATAATTGTAATACAATCCTTCATACACATATTTCTAGTTGTGTTTAGTCTTAACAATATGACTATATTATTATTATTAATGTCTGTTCTGGCATTCATTGAATGTATTTTTTTTGTATTTTTTTAAATGGGAATCATAGTTGGCTATGACTTAGTTAAAAAAGGAAATTTTTTTCTCTTTCAAACTATATAATATCATATGTGGGGTCGTATTGGATGTGTAAGTATTTAATAGCGAAAATAATCTTTTAATAGATTACTTTTTGGGTTTTTTATATTTATATCAAGTAGGCGGGTGTCATCTGTGACAGTGTTTATCCATTTGTCAGTAAATTGCATATTGATAATTTTGTTTCCGTCATAATTACACCCTATTTAATCGTAAAAGTGAAGATGTCACGAAAATTACGAGAAAAAAAATGATATGCTAGAATGCCTTATTCAAAGTCCGAAATATATTTCAATTGCTATCCAGAAGTAAGACAACCTAATAAAGAAATTTTTAAGAGGTTAAAAGAAAATCTCATTAATTGTGGATCCTTCAACAAGCCAAAAAATTGTAACATTGAGTCGGCAGACAGTAAAAACAGTTACGTTTGTCACAACCTTGGCCACACTGTAGATATACATAAGATCGAAATGATGTAAAAAGAGAACGATCACAGCAAGGATATGAAAAAATAATGGTATATGACAGAAACCTATGTTATGTTTTCTTTTCTCGAAGACTGTATCGACTAAAATATGGTGGTGTGGGATAAGATACACAATTTGATTTCTTTCTCTTATAGCGTTGCTCTAGCAAAAACAAAATATGCATGTGTCCTGGTTATTTAAAATTATTATTATTACACTACCGCAAAATCCGATTTGAATTACCCAATAATTTTATAGCCAATTTAATATACCACATTATAAGCTGGCTGGTAATTCCTGATTGATTGCAGTGCCCCAGTATTGGCGATCAAATAACGTCATATAATTAATAATAACATTGTTATAAAATTGTATCAGGCTTAGGAATTATTTTTATTCAGAGCGAGAGTTATGATATTGAAGGAACATTTTATACATGTATGTATACAATATCCGGAAGCTACATAGTATCAGGCATTTTACTCTTAAACTACTTCTTGGTAAAAAAAAACATCAAGATTAAACCTTCTTTAATTGTTTGTGTATAATTCGGAAATATAGTTGATTTTTTGTCAAAGGTTAAATCACATCACGCTACAACTTTTTTTTTTTGAAATAGAATGCAATTTTTTTGCTGATTCTGATTCTTTATACCTAATACCCAAAATTCATTTTATTGCAGGTAATTTTGTCCTTTGATTGAGTTATTAATGTTTTTGTGACCTCGAGTAGAAAACAGCACTTCAGCTAATACCTTTCATTCAATTATATTCATAAAATTAATTAAAAATTGTTATTACTACTAGCAAAGATTAGTGATTCTTGTACAATAGCCACCTAGGTATCCTGACTTCAGTCACTTAGTTGTTTCATCTGGGGGTATTTGAAATATCAGGTTTATGAGGTGTTATATCTTAAGTTTTATCATTTTCGAGATGTTTAAAATTTTCAAAAATGTTGACAGATGTAATGCTTTATAAAAACTGGAATTACTTCATCGATATATATTATTCCAAAGCGAGATTTTTATGATATATGCTATTAATTACTTATTTTTTAAATTATAAATAAATTAAATATTATTTGATTAGAAACGGTACTCAAACATATTATTTGGGACAACAAAAATCGAAATATGTTTGTCGAAACATAAATATTAGATATTAGAACTTGTAGCCTCCTCGGTCACCAGATTTAGATTCACTGATTTTCTATGGGTATGCATTAAAGATATGATTTACAGGAATAGTCCGAATAACTGGACCTTACATGAGGAGATACATACAATACTGTTTGAAATGATTTTATGTTGCTTGAGATGTTTTGAGAAAGAATGGATCATTGTCCAGCAGTGCGCGAAATGCAAAATGGAGTCTGGATTTTGGGATTGTTTTCTTTTGTTTTGAGCTCTGCTTGTTTCTTGATCCAACGTAGAGTTCCCTTGAGATTTCAAAATTTTTTAGTGGAAGATGTTAAACAATTTTAATTTTTGACAGTTGTAACTACATTCAAATATTTTTTAATAATAATGATAAATTATTATTGATTATTATTGAAAAATAGGAACCTGATATAATTTAGTTGGCAATGGAAAATGATTTTTTTTACCTTTTAAGAAAATTGTTCATTACCTAATTGTATACCCCAAATTTTGGTTGGGTATCTCTTATAGCAGGTGAGATGCAAGCCCCGAAAAGCGGTTACAGACTTACGTGATTTTCAGTTGATTACAAGCGCGGATCCAAGGGGGGCAATGGGTACAATGGGCTGTCAAAAAATCATATTGAAGATGGTAATGACTAGGGCTGTCAAAAATGTTCCGTGGGATAGTGGCGTACGCGAAATTAACTCATACGAGAAACAATAAACTGTTACAATATGTAACAATGTATGTAAAACTTACCCTCTTAACTACTTGATGAATTAGCTTGCTTATCACAAACTAGAGAAGATGTGTAGCCATTTTGCAGCATCAGGTATGTTTCTATGGTTGTCTCCATGAGTGATGTTCGCTTTGGTGAAAAATATTCTGATATTTTGAATACGACAGTTTGACATCTACTGATGTAATACACGCATACGTAAAATAGTCTTTGAACGCACTTAACGGATCTGGGACTGCACCATCACATATTTGTCTTAATTTGGTAAAACCGGTGTCTTTATTTAACACACTTGCGAACTTTTCTTTAACGCGCTCATTTGTTGCGTCACCTATATCGTGTAGCAGTAGATTTACTTCGTCCACTATTTGCAGTGACTCCGCTAACGACAACGCACTGTTTTCTAATTTTTTTTATGCTTTCACGTAATGGTTTATAGTTCGTCGCAATATTTTTTAAAGCTGTTTCAACGGAAATACCTTCGAATTTTGTTTGGCTTTCCTTAACAGCTGCAGCGTCATCTGGATTGAATTGTAGTATCACAGCTTTTATTTGTTGGAAATATTCGGCATAATAAAAAGCTGCCTGCAACCATGTTCCCCATGCAACGTGTAAGAATCGGCTGTGGTGGTTCAGGAATACCGGGACACTTGCAATGAAATGCACGGAGACGTTTAGGAGATTTAAGAAACACTTTTTTTGTACTTGCTATTAATGCATCCACCTCTGGAAAACCTTTTCGAATAGTTTCTGCCACAAGATGTAAAGCATGCACTTTACACGTAACATGTATAAACGTACAACTTTGTTCTTGCAAAAAAACGGCCTACCGAACGCATTGTCACGGCGTCATCAGTCACAAACATCAACACTTGACATTTTGACAGTTCAAATTTTTCTAACGTCTCCAGCACCACCCTGGTAATTGTTTCGCTAGGACACTGACTTAGTCTTTTGCTAGCTAGTAACAATGGAACTGTCGGTTTAAGAGGGTCCAGTACTCGTACTATAACATTTAAAATAGAATTTTTTTTACAATCTGTTGTCTTTTCAACAGATAACCACAGCCGTATATTTTTTAATTCACATTTCATCTTATTTGTGTTTTCTATAATTTCGAATAATCAAAGAGGCATTTAAGATTTAAAAAAGATAACCTTGAAAACATAATTTAATTATTAAAACACGTGATAAACTTCTCGCGAATTTGAAATGGTAAATTTGGGGCTCTTCTAGGATCGTCTTCAATGTTTCTAAACGCTTCCAATGTAGCTTCTGGGGATCCCAGAACTCAAAATATTGCTCATCATTTTTTTGATATTTGATAGTTGTGTAAAATACACGCTGTTTTCACAACAACTATTGTCGTTTCTACCGAGACTTAACGATAGGTCTGTAAAAAATTCTCCACTTTCTACTAATCTTGAGCTAAAATGCCGTAAGCATTTTCTACCACCCTTCGAACTCGACAAAGCCTAGTATTATATTTTTCTTTACGGATATCTGATCGGGATTGTCTGTAAGGATAAGGCCTCGTTAGGTATGCTTTAAGAGCAAAAGCTTTATCACCTATTAAAAACATGAGAGCTTTCCTCCATTTGGACCTTGGCAAATTTTTATCTTTTTGGCACCTTGTTCAAATTTCTTTCCTGTTTTAAAAATGCCACTGTCGCTTTTTTTCTAAAAAACTCCCCTAATGTCCACACCAAAAATCTCTATAATCTGGCCCAACAATAGCCAATAGTAAGAACAATCAACATTTTCTTAAGTAGCGTCTTATTTTAAATATTTATGAGTGTTTAAAGAGAGAAAATATTGAAACGACAGATAGGGACATTGTAAATAGAATTCATGAATTAACTAAACTTTCGACTTGTCATTAACTAAGTGAGTAAGATTCTTAACTTTTATTCAATCATCAAAGTTGCTTATTCAACTAATATAAATAAATAAACAAGTGAGTAAATAAATAAAAAGGTTATTATAGGTATTGTACATACATACAGGGTGAGTCAATAGTGTGTTCTCCTGCGATAACCTTTGAACCGTTAGTGATACAACAATTTATTAAATACAAAAGTTTTTTGGGTCGATAAGATCTATCATTTAAAATTATTGTGAAATCTACAGGGTGCTTAAATTTTCTGTTACACACAAAAAATACTTTTTTTAAATGGAACACCCTGTTGTTTTTTGGATTGCGTGCAACGTTGCCAAGTTATTTAACATTTTCTGGAAATTTAAGGAGTTACAAGGGTCCGTTTAATAATTTTTATTTACCTATAAAAACAAGCTGGGTAAGCAAATATTATACTATTCTTAGTTCATACTACACGTTAAGTATTAGTTTTTTTACATTATTCTATTTTACAGGGTGTCCATGACAGCATGTCAATTAATTGCGGATTTCAAAATGGGAAAATCTCTGTTTTTTTTAAATGGAACACCCTGTATTACGGTTTTCTCTTTAACCGTGCGATCATAGTAAAAATTAATACAATTTTATCAAGAATGGCTTTGGAAAAACAAAAATTGTGCTGTCAAACTTGATATTTTGTAGTTTACACGTAGGGTAACATTTTGTGAGTGGACACTCAATAAGATTCACCAACAGCCGCAATTTTTTGATTTCGTGCTATTCACTGATGAGGCCACATTTCCTAAAAATGGTTATGAGCAAATACACATATGTACACTACTATGATACCATGAACCTTCAGTTTACGAGAACTGTATAAAACCTATAAAGGAACTAATTTTAAATGTACGAAAATATTCGATTTATTTTAAAGAATTAAAAGATAATTCTAAACCTTTTTGGTCGACGCTCATGGATATGACTAAATTCCCGTTGTTGGCGTTTTTTATGCTTTCCAATTCATATTGGAAACACTATACACGAATTAATCGTTAAGTGCCGTGGTCAGTTTGGTTCACCGTGTAAAGTAAGGGTTTCCTGGTCCCCCATGTAGTCACACCGAAACGTTCCCGTTACGTTGGCTTATAACGAGCTAGAATTAAAATACAATGCCGGGTTTTACGTGCTGCTGTAGATGTCTCGTTCACTTCGAACGGTAAAATACCGAGAAACACTGGAAATTTTGTAGGGCTTCACTCAACGCAGCGCCGACCTGAAAATAAAATGTCTTTTCTCTATTTTTACGTTTTCTTTAGTGTCGAAGCTCGTTATTTCTGCTTTAATTAGTTTAATTTTAATAGTCTCTTACATTTAAATATAAAAAAGAGGGTTATACAACGTCGCAACAAGATTGGGATTTGTAATTAAAAGGATTTCAGAACGAACGTATTTGAAACTTTCATATGCCATTGCTATTTCAAAAGTACTTAGTAATATGGTTCATTTCAAAGATAAAAAAACGCCATAGAAATCATTGAGAAAGATGGAAAATATGGTTCGTGCAGAATCTAAAAAAATTAAATTTATTATCTGTGGGTAAAAACTTGAAGTTGATGTGTTTCCCTGGGGCGATTTTTTCAAGCAAGTTGCGTTTTTGACGATTCAATTTCCTTGACCTAAAAAATTATTCTTTGGGCAATCGGATTATGATAGTGTTCCAAAATAATGATCGTTAATATAGTTAACAAAAATTTAACACGAATCTACGCCACTGGTGAAATAAAAAATCTGAAAAAATTCTCAAAAATGAACCCTAATCTAAAAATTAGATTTTTATTTTTAACGGTATTTAGGAAACACACTGTATAATAACTAGAGTTCGGATATCAGTGAGTCATGACGTCAAAAACAGTGTCAGCGCAAGGGAATATTTATTTTGTTATTAATTTATATACAAATTAAAACCAAATATTTTTTAAACAATTACCATTAAGTTTACACGGTCAATCCCAAGTAACAACTCTAAGATACTTTTGATTTATTTAGGTTTTAAAAGTGCTTTAACATGTTCAATAAAATGATAGTGGTTTTAAAATTACCTTAAGATAAACTAAAAGTTCTTAAAGACCACTGATTCTTATGCAAAGGATTTAATGCACTCTTTTAAATTAAAATAAAAAGCTGTTTGCTCCTAATGCCCTATTGATCTTATACTAGTTTTATAATACTCTTGACATTGGCTATTTTAAAACTAATTTGCCTTTTTAAAGAATTAAATAGCAAGTTGGTTTTAAAACAATCCATTTTGGAACAAATGGTTTTAATGTAGTTTTATGGAGTATCCTTGATGTAGTCATTAAAACCCATTAAGAAAACTATTTTATCTTAAGCCTATATGCTCAATGAAATTCCACATTAAATCCTAAAACATAGTTTTTACTTTTTAAAGAGTAAATTAAGAATATTTTAAAGTTCAAAGGTTTTAATTTAGTCAATTTGATTAAAAGAAATGCCTGTTGGATTTTTGATGACTTTATTAAAACTAATTCTACCAACTCCATAATCGGAGAAAACACGCCATCTGCTCAATAAACTGATTGCTGATTTAGTGAACCAGTGCAGTCCGTGTACCTACTTTATGCATGAATGAAAACTAGAAGACATATTTAAAATGGAAAATATTAGTGACAAGTATTTTAAATTAAAACGAAGTCACTAAATCCGGCAATCACAAAACCGGCACAATTTTAAGGTTAGGATTTCATACGCGCGCCAGATCCCTTTAAATCAATAAGGCCACGAGTTTGAACATATTAAAGCAACTCAGTTTTAAAAGGAAGAGTAAATAAATGTCTGGGAGAGTAATTGTACTTAAAGTGGTAAATAAAACGCTATTTTAAGTCTTGTAAGATTTAAAATGTTCTATTAACTTGCAATCAATTTTTATCTAGACCACGCCATTTTTTATATAAGATACAGACCCGCCATGATGAATATTTTCAATAGCCAAAGAAAAAAATATTGAAATATATGCGCTTTACATCCTCTTAAATAACTGAAGGACGGTGTGTCCAAACATGCAATTTAATAAAAAAAATGCATTTGGATGTTTAGATGCAAAATAAAAATTGATGATATTTTTTTAAAATTTTTTAGATAATAAAAAAAACCATTATATTGGTGGCGCTCGAGTTATGTAGAAGTATTTTATTATATTTTGTCAGAAAAGTGCCATCCGTTGGTAATTTTTACCAGAATAGTTTGCATTTGAATATTATTTTTGATCAGCTTTATATGCGTTACGTTTAAAATATTACCACTATGCCCCATTAGAGACTTGCCGTTGTTTTAACTATTTCACGCATAGAGTTGTCCGACTTTAAAACAAAATAAAACCCTTTTAGGATTAATTATAATGATTCTCAAGGCAATTTAGTCTGCTGCAATTTTATTTTAAATGCAAAACGTTTTAATACATAAATTTAAGGTTGCCTTGAAGGACTCTTTAAGAATATGAAATTAAAACTAAATGGTTTTTAATATAGTTTTAAAATTTAGTCTTCAAGACCCTTTTAGGATGGGCCCTTTTTTGGCTAGAAGCTGCTTTATGGTGATCCTAAGCTTGTCTTGAAGATCATTTGGTTTTATTCGAAGTTTTATTGTATAATTTTAAAGCGACCTTGGAGATCTTAATAAGAGCATTAGTGTTACCTGGGATGTTATTACTGCAAACTAATATCTTTCAGTGGCTTACCTTGTAGTGTAGAGGTTCTAAAAATGACTATACTGGTTCCAATAAGTGTAGTCACCCAATGAAAACACATTGTTGTTTAAATGTTTATATAACGTTAATTAACATTATGTAAACGTTGTATAAACGTTTAGACAACCACATGTTCTCACTGGGCAGTAAAGGAATGCAAGTTGGGGCTTCTAATAGTGAAGCGGCATGTGCTTTAGAAAATAGCAGTGACCGCCAGCTGTCGTACATGTGCCACTATACTCTTGATGTCCTCGACTCGTATTCCATTACTGACTATACTTATTGAAACTAGTATAGTGGAGGTAGTAAAGTGAAGGTATATTAGCACCAGCAGTTTTCACCAATAGGTGCTAGGATTTTTTCTAAACCAGAAAGTAATCCTGGCATACTCCAACATCGGGTGTGTGTCCACTGTCTCTACATATCTAATATTTCCCGCAAGGCACCTTGAGGTAATACACTTGCATTACCTTTGGTGTTTATTTAAAAAAAAAAATTTGAAGTTTCTCCATATGTTCTGCTGTTAAAATCCATCGCCTGTCTGCAAAAATCCATTTATATGTTGAAATCCCCCAAATGCTATTAATTCAGATATTACTACTAATAGCAACTACTAGTTATTTCCATAACTATAAATATGCAGACTATGCTCAATTAAATTATTATTTAAGCACAATTGATAACATAAATGATACCGTAGACATTCTCTATATACTTCTCCTTAAAGCAATATATTTATATGTCCCTAAAACTCTATGCAAACTAAGAAAATTTCCAATATGGTTTAGCGATAATCTTGCATTAATATTTCAAAAGAAACTTGTTCATCGGCAACATAATATGTCTGGTGGTAGAGTGATCTACAAGTTTAGCGATTTACGAAGACAGTGCAAAAATATAATCAAGCATGATTTCACAAGGTATACAAGGTATAACAAAAAAGCATGTCATAAACTCAATGGCAGATTCTAGGCAACAAATAGTGACGATGTGACTTAACTTACCTCTATGTGAAAATGCTTCCAAAAATTTTTATGGGACTTAAGAGTCGAAAATAAAAAATGAAAAATTTGCTCTAACTCTGGAGTCCTTGTAGGTAAGATATCTTCTTTAAATTTGGTACAATATAGTACTAGTAGTAGTACGATATTTTGGGGAATTATGATCAGTTTATCTCGATTCAAAAGACGAGTGAAGATACTTTTACTAGAAATGACGTGACAAATCATCACAATTCACATTTATGGGCCGACGAAAATCCAAGAGCAAGAAAAGAGCCGCATTATCAGAATAACTTTTCAGTTAACGTATGGGCAGGAATTGTGAAAAATTTTTTAATTGGACCAGTTTTTCTACCACACCGTCTGTCGGGGACAGAATATTTAAATTTTCTCCGAAATGATCTCCCCCAATCTCCTTACCGATACAAGAAAACATGTGTTTCCTTCAAGATGGGGACCCCCTCATTACAGTCGTGAGGTCAGAAACTTTTTTGGGGGGAATAATTTCCAGAACGTTGGATTGGGCGAGGAGCAGAAGCACCCATAAAGTGGCCTGCCCGCTCGCCAGACTTAAACCCCCTTGACTTTTGTTTTTGGGGTTACATGATAGAAGGTCTGCTCTGTGCAAGTTGATAGTGTCGAACATCTCAGAGAGAGAATTATAAATACTGCAGATAGTTTTCGCCAGAAGCAGCAAATTTTTAATAAAATCAGATTTTCGTTTTTGAAAAGATGTGTTAAATGTATTGATGAAGGCGTAGGTCACTTTGAGCACTTGCTAAAGTAATAAAATAAAGCCTGAATAAATTTCTGTTCAATTTATGAAATTTTAAATTATTTAATTAGGTAATTGTGTTGTTTATTTATTTGTAAAGTAATTATTTAAAATAAATTGTTTACAATAAGTTTCAAAAAAGTTATTTTGTTAAAATTAAATTGCTTGTTTATTCAGAGGACGGACACTATTTCATTCGATATAAAAGTCTTATCGCAAAAAAATTTGTTCAATTCTGCTTGAGAGTCTTTTAATTCAAAATTCCAATAAGCTAAATGCTTCAAAACTAAAGCACGTAGAAAAAAAAAGTAAGAGTAAAAAAACTTTTAAAATCAAATTTTATTTTCAAAAAAAAATATTTTTTTTGCCATTGGTGTGCCCATAAAAAAATGGGGGGGGGTAAATGGGTCACATGACCCCCACTTCTCGTCTTTTGAATCGAGATAAACTGATCATAATTACTTAAAATGCTGAACTACTATATTGCACCAAATTTAAAGAAGATATCTTACAAGGACTCCAGAGTTAGAGCAAATTTTTCATTTTTTATTTTCGACTTTAAAGGCCCAAAAAATTTTTTTGGAGCATTTTCGTATAGAGGTAAGTTAAGTCATATCGTCACTATTTGTTGCCTAGAATCTGCCATTGAGTTTATGACATGCTTTTTTGTTACACCCTGTATAGAAAATGTAGTATTCCCAATGTTAAAAATTTCTGGAGTTATGTTAGGGTAACCAATAATGAAAACAGTACACCCTCCACAATGTTTAGCCAAAACACAGAAATAACAGGTTGCACTAATATTGCTAATCTGTTCGCAAACAATTTTAAAACATTTTATAATTATAAAAGTAATATGAAATTAAATCTCAACGCAGCAACAGTTAATAACATTAATGATGTCAATATTTCCTTTGAAATCATATGTGAAGTTTTAGCTAATTTAGACACGAATAAAGGCTCTGGACCTGATGAAATACCTCCGTTGTTATTAAGGCTGGGAATTTTCCAGGTTTTAGTATTCGAATATTCGTTCGAAAAAATATTCGAATATTCGAACTATTAGAATATTAGGATTAATCAAATAGGTATTCGAATATTAGGATATTCGAATATTCGGATATTCGAATTATTCGAGGAATCGGATATTCGAATAATTCGAATTATTCGAATACCTATTCGAATAATTCGAATATTCGAATACTCGAATAATCCTCGAATATTCATTATTAATAGGTATAGCACTGAATACTAGTGAATAGTGAATACTTTATTTGAGTATTTGGATGGATAGACCACAATAATAGTCGTGACGTAATCCACTATGCAGGCAATTTGATTTGCTTTCCATACCCACAATAGGGTATGTCTCCTGTAGATGTGCTTTAAGGGTCAGAATTATTTAGTTGGTATTTTATTTTAGGATTGAGGCGCTATTGTTCACATTTAACTATTGAAGCTTAAATAAAATGAAAACAGAGCTAGTTAGTTATACTTCTGTCATAACTATTTTTCCTTTTCGAAAAAAATAAGTGCTCTAAAATTAGAATGTTTTTAAAAAAAGACGCATATTGTGAAGGTAAAACAAATACATGAAAAGTCAATAGTTAAATATTTACAGGTTTTCTAAAATTTAACATTTAATTTCAACCCCTGCCTTAGTACAATAAGAATAAGGTCGAAGCGAGAAAGAGATGGAATAGTTTAACTGGGAGTAAAATGTGCCACTAATGTGGTCTATTTATATATTTAGATTTTAGAATAGGTACCTACCTATACCTACTATCTACCTACTTTGGTTGGATGCATACTGCATACCTATTCGTACATAATTTAATAATATATTTTAATATTCAAATTTACTCAAATATAATCGATTATTCGAAGACTCGAATATATTCGAGTATTCGAATATGTTTGAATATTCGAATATATTCGAGTATTCGAATATTTCGATTATTCGAATAATTTCCCATTAGAATAATTCGTATTCGAATACTCGAATATTCGAATACTCGAATTATTCGTATTCGATTCCCAGCCTTAGTTGTTATTAAACAAATGTAGATTTACCCTATCGACTCCATTATATATGCTTTTCTCTAAGTCGTTGAACAAGAGCATTTCTCCAGATTAATGGAAAAATGCATACGTTTCACCAATTTTTAAATATTGTATTATATATTTATTACTAAATATTTTTAAATATGTCGTATTGCTCGTATTTATTGTCAATTATTTCTTAGATATCCTTAAAATATTTTTAATTATGCATATATTTTTTTATATATTTCTAAATTATTTCTTAAATCTTTGCAATATTGTAGAAACATTCTATATTGTAACAATGTATTATACTCATTTCAAAAATATTTTGTGCTACTAAGGGGCACTTACTATTTAAATATACGAGAAATTGCATTCTAATACTAGAGATGTTAATGAACTGCTTTCCGAAAAAATAACCCTTAAGAGCGCTCTGGAGTCACAGGCAACCTACCATACACCTAACCCAATTTTTGCCCATAAATCTTGTAAATATAAATTTATGCAAAATCGACAGAACCTCGTACATTTTACAACTTCATTGCCATGTGGACAGATTATTTTTAAAATCAAAATTACATTACGTAAGAACGTAATTTTCAATATTTTCATTTCCAACCAAATACAAAATTACATTTGGATTTGTTTATTTCCGTTAAAGATACATAGAAAGTTTTTTAAATTACATAATTAATGAAAATGCATAAACGAATACGTTTTTATATGGTTATATAAAAAGTATACAATGTAAACAAATTCACATTTCTTCTCAGGGTTCCTGCACAGTGCGCACGGCACTGGAGTCACCCGCCGAAATCCGAATTCTAATAATAACAGCAACAGTCAAAAAGGAGAAAGCAGCGGCTTCTGCTTCCAGTGTCTCCCAAGGAACCGCATGGGAGGGACTGCATTATTGTGCTACCAAAGGGACAGAAATAAAAAACACAAATGTATACAATAATTATGAAACATTGTGTTTTTATAAATCCCACATTTTATACGTTTTTATTGATAGAAATAAAAAGTTATTATAACATTCATAATAACTGAATACCTAAATTTCATTTTTTTTATCTGTTTCGGTGTAATGCAGCTAGCTATAAGCTCTGCAGCACTATTGACTAGCCTAGCCGCCGCGCCGCTGAGAGAAAGTTAAGAAGCTATGTACGTGCGAACTTCGAACTTTATTCCTACACGTGGTCTCGATTTAAAGGTCCAGTAACACGTGTTTGGTAAAGAACGTAACCCGCCTAACTGCCCAAGTGATTACTAATTGATTACCCTTTTCAGTATCTTAATTGCTTAAAATAAACATTAATATTTAACAGTGGCGTAACGGAGGGTATGGTATGCGGGGCATACGGGCTCTCATGAGGGGACTCTCAGAAGTTCATTTGCAATCACACCGCACGAGATTATTTTACGCAACTGCTTAATGTGAGATAGTGATATAATGACATGACTGATGACTAATGAGACATCGAACATCGAATATGGTTTAACACAGGGGTGGGCAGTCCAGTATTTCGATAATGTAGGTTATCTGCATTCTAAATAAATTGAAAATTTACAAAATGCACAAATACATTAGTTTTATGAAACTTCAACGCAACAACGTATGAAATACATATACCTAAACGCGAATTAAATTTACATAAACAATATTCTTCACAAGAAGAAGCTTTATTTTGAATGTAACTAACTCACAAACCAATATAAACAAAAAAAAAAACCAAAAAAAGATAGCCGGTCAAGCACAACTTTATATAACAAATATGTACTATGTACGATTGCATTATAAAGTACTGTTTATAACATAGTTTTGCGACTATAAAGTACGTCTTTATAGTACTAGTAAAATAAAGTAACTTTATTTTAATAGTACTATAAAGAGGTACTTTATGGCCGCAAAACTATGTCATAAACTTGGTAACAAAGCAGTAGAAAAAGCACACATGCTCGTTTCTCATTTTATATATATATATATATATATATATATATATATATATATATATATATATATATATATATATATATATATATAACTCAAAAAAATGATCTTTTTTTTCGATAATGAGCCAATTTTAGTAGTCGACCATAAAGCTATGTATGCAACGCTTCTATAATAAGGCTTTATTGAACTTGTCCTCTTCATGGTCTTGCCTGCTACGCTTGCTTGGCCTAAAACTGGACATGTTCAACAAACCCTTGCATTTTGAACTTGTTACATAAATAGCTATTAGGTATGCTTTAACTAACTTTTGCTTACAGATATGTTCTATATTTATTTATTTTTAAACCAATTGTTATATTTTTCATCTATAAAAAATAATTACGCACCACTAGTATAAGAGGTTCAGATTAAATAAGCCAGTAAACAGAACAGATTAGTATCTACACAAACTTGTATATGAACCACACGTTTATATTGGTTGTACATTTAAATCGACAACAAAAATATTAATATAATTTTTTACATCATTTCAGCTTGTTATTTCAGTTTTCGAAACTATTAACTCCGAGCAGAACCGGCAACGTATGCCGGACAATCCCTATACACTAAACGTGCGCTTCCATCCAGGCTTTTTGCAAAAAGCGTGATTAATCTTACCCGACGCACTCGTTACCGCGTATGTTAATGAAATCCAGCGGTTAAAATGCAAAGGAGCTCTAAATCAAGTTTTACATACGAACCCAGGCGTCTTTGGTTACGCCACTGATATTTAATTTAATTTCACTGAAATAGTGCGTTATGTGTGGCAAAGACGAATTTCTTAACATAATCTGGATCTCTATTATAATACAAATACCATGCCCCTATTACATGGCTGCCATACTGTGGGCAATTTATATTGGCTACATACTGACCAATTACAGAAGGTTATGAGACCGCGGACATTTAAATCATGTTTACCACACACGCGTTAGTTTTGACAAGTCGATATGGCTAGATAGTGATCTATTTCTCCTCAGTTTGGGTCTCAGCTGCGGCATCTGGCAAATGTTGGAAGGAATGGTTGTTGTGTGTGTGTCTGTGTGTCTGTTCTGGTTGAGTGGTGGTATTGCAATATGCTAAACTCACTGGCGGTTCTTCTATAGGGTCATTTGGTCAATGACCTCCCACATACAAATAAAAAAATAGAGCTATTCATTTTCTGAAGTTTAAAAATATATATATATATATATATATATATATATATATATATATATATATATATATATATATATATACATATTTTTAATATTCTTAAAAAAATATATTAAAGTTTCTAGTTCATTCTATGTACATTACTATTCAAATATCTAGATCGCAGGATTTCATATTCATTACATTATTCATTTATAGAATTTAAAAATCTTGGGTCAATCCACAACTTGTCCCCAAAGCTAGCTACGGACCGAATTTACAACGAACTATAGTGAAATAGACTTATGCGCGATTCGTCAGAAAGCAAAAGAGACAGAAAACACTGGTGGGGACAATGTCCCTGACACATTTTACGTAAACGGTAACGCACAAAGTTCAGTCGAGGAGTCGAGCACTAGCAGTCTTAATGTTGATTAGGTACGCGTTGGTCGGAAAATTCTGTCGCGTTGTTTTCAATGTTTTTATTTGCGAACATTTTATTAGTAAATCTCTACTTGTCGTGAAATTAATTAAATAGTGTTTTTGGTGTTTACTATTAAATATGAGTGTTGTACAAAATATATTAAAACTGAAAGATGGACATAATAAAGTACAAGTAGCTTTTATGTTTAGATACGTTTTAGACGGTGTGAAGCGTGAAGCAGTTGCTTTGTTACAGCTTTTTATTAACAATAATTTGTGCAATACTTTTTCTGAAAGTGTCAAACTGTTAAAAATCTTGTGTACTCTCCCTATGACTACCGTCGAAAGTGAACGTTGTTTTTCCACCTTAAAAAAGAATAAAGACATTTTTAAGAAATACCATGGCTCAGGAAAGGTTATCGTCTTTAGATATGCGTACCATAGAAAGGGCATTAATAAAGAAGATGAAATACTTTAATGAAAAAGTAATTGACCACTTTGCATCTCAAAAAGACCGGAGAATCGACTTGGAATTTAAATCACTTTAAAAGGTATGTAATACAGTGAATAGGTAATACAGTGAACTTTTCTAATTGACCTCTCTATCTCTTGACCCACAAACCGCCACTGGCTAAACTCTGCCAGGACGTTAATATCAATACGAAGTTAAGTAATAATAATAATAATAATAATAATATGTTCCTGTGCCCCCGGAAACAAACACTCTCACCACTCGCGACGCTACTGCATACTGAAACGTTGAAGATATACTATAATTAATAATTAAATATTATATTATTGAATAAACAGTCAATTAATAATTGACAGAGATTGGCAAGATCAGAAATGGGGACGATGATTATCATTTAATGCTCCCAGCAAAACGTGATCCTACTATTACGCATTCGTTAGACTTTTGTATAACAAACAGCGCTCCCATCTCGGAAACACCCCAGATTCGATTTATGATTCATTTTCAATCCCAGTTTTACATTTTATGACTATGAAGCAATTTCGTTTTAATTTTCGTCGCCGCTTGGTGACGAAGGTAATGTTTGTTAGCCGGCTGGGCCCGTCCTGGACTCGATCCTCTGGTGCTGCTAGTTAAATTACCACCCCCTCGCGTTTTGCCAAATCAATTTCAACGGGCGTTGCGGAGGGGGGTGGCCTAAAAGCTATTCTAACAAAAGCTTTAAATATGAAAATTATACTGATTTAGAAGTATTTGAAAAAGTATAGAAAATAAACTTGTGTTTTTTTAAATGGTACCCCATATATGTCTTAAAGGGGTTGGATTGTACAAATTATGCGTGAAAGATGTAAGGGTTTGGGGTAGTTTACGTTGATAGTTCTTAAGAGATTAGTCTCCTAATTCAAATGATTTTGTATGCAGTGTAATGACAATGACAATGACGATCTGTGTGGTTTACAAAGTAGACAATAGTTTTTCTATTGTTGGAGAACCAACGGCCTATTGTACTCTGTGTACCTACCAGTGGCGGTTCGTGGGTCAAGAGATAGGGAGGTCAATTAGAAAAGTGATTTAAATTCCAAGTCGATCCTCCGGTCTTTTTGTGATGCAAAGTGGTGAATTACTTTTTCATTAAAGTCTTTTATCTTCTTTATTAATGCCCTTTCTATGGTAAGCATAGCTAAAGAAGATAACCTTTCCTGACCCATGGTATTTCTTAAAAATGTCTTTATTCTTTTTCAGGTGGAAAAACAACGTTCACTTTCGACGGTAGTCATAGGGAGAGTACACAAGATTTTTAACAGTTTGACACTTTCAGAAAAAGTATTGCGCAAATTATTGTTAATAAAAAGCTGTAACAAAGCAACTGCACCTTCACTATTGGAAAAATCTTCTCGGCTATATAATACTTTTAATTCAGTTTTAAGTTTCAAATGAATTATGACTGGATACTCCGTTGTAACTAATTTAAACATATCTTGAGGAAAGCTTTTTTTATTATCTTTAAATCGATCTGCGTGAAATAACTGAGACACTGCTAAATGATTACTGAAGCCAAACGTGTTTTTGATTTTAGATGTAATTATATCACAAACTTCTAACGAAATTCTCTTTTTTGATTCTTCCGTTTTGCATCTCTGGGCAGACTGCATGGATGTCTCCTCCAAATAGTTATTCAAAATTTTATTTTTGATGTCTTCAATTTTACTATTAAAAACGCCAATACACTTATTTACTGTTATGACATCGATATTACATTTTTGTAATTGATTGAACAATATATCACAATGAGGCATAACTAAATGAAAAAAATTTAACCAGTAAAGAAAATGTTCATTTTGTAAGTAGTTTTTTAAACCAATAGCTTGGTTTAGAGTGTTGTTTTCTGATTCATTAACAATGATTTTTTCTAAACAATCTAATAATTCTGTTCGATAGGTATAAACAGTCTCTATGCACTTTATATTAAAATTCCATCGTGTTGGAGCCGCTTTAGGTAATCTTACCTTAACAACATTATCAACGGCTGTTCTTTTTGGCGATTTTCCAAAGAATGAAGAAAAGCTATGTAAATTAGCAAACAACATTTTTATGCTTTTATCCTGACTTGATGCTTTTTGTAAAATTAAATTTAGTTGATGAGCGTAACAATGAATAAAATTTGCTGAAGGATAACGTTTTTTAATTAAAAATACCTATTAACTTCTTTTTTTCTTATCAAGAGATGTTTGCTTTATCGTCATATTAGGTTTTGGACGGCCACCACCTTTGAATTTCATTCGGTCTTCATAACCCAACTTATGTCTATCTTTCAGTTTTAATATATTTTGTATAACACTCATATTTAATAGTAAACACCAAAAACACTGTTTTACTTAATTTCATGACAAGTAGAGATTTACTAATAAAATGTTCACAAATAAAAACATTAAAAACAACGCGAAAGAATTTACCGACCAACGCGTATGTAATCAGCATTAAGACTGCTGACTGGCGAGTGGCGACTGCTCTACTCAACTTCCTGCGTTATCGTGTCAGGGTCGTCAGGGACATTGTCCCCGCCAGTGTTTTCTGTCTCTTTTGCTTTCTGACGATTCGCGCATAAGTCTATTTCACTTTAATTTGTTGTAAATTCGGTCCGTAGCTAGCTTTGAGGACACGTTGTGGATTGACCCAAGATTTTTAAATTCTATAAATGAATAATGTAATGATCTAGATATTTGAATAGTATTGTGCATAGAATGAACTAGAAACTTTAATATATATTTTAAGAATATTAAAAATATATATATATATATATATATATATATATATATATATATATATATATATATATATATATATATATATATATATTTTTTTATTTTTAATATTATATTTTTAAACTTCAGAAAATGAATAGCTCTATTTTTTTATTTGTATGTGGGAGGTCATTGACCAAATGACCCTATAGAAGAACCGCCAGTGGTTTACCCAACATTTCGAATTTAATGCAAGATGAAATATTGAAATATGCTCCTGAGATTTTTCATGCTTTTCTAAACCTCGTGACAAATTTTGCAAATTATTAAACCCGGCCCTGCCCCAAATTGAGGATTGATCATTAGTAAATAACAAACATTTCCAACAATACAATTTGTTTCTAACTACTAATGCCGTTAACCACTCGATTTTTTGATAATTGCTATCGCTAAACCCCCTGTTTTGTTTACCACTTGTGAAAACTAATAACGGCATTGATGGTGTAGGTCTGAACATTTTTTTTAATTCTTACCTTTCGATCATAACTAAGAGAACTAAATCGATTTAACAAGAAATAATCCATCACGTCTTGAAAACAAGACATGTCGTTGGGAATATTTTCACCTGGAGCACTCATTCTTCAACCACCTGTTAAATATTTTATGTATGTTTATGTTCTCCCACGAAACCACAAATTGCCACTGTCCTTGTTCTATAAACTGTTGTGAGAGGGGATCATCGCTCAACTGAAGTGTACATGCGTTAGAAAGAGATGGGTTGCTAGAGGCTAGCTGCCCTAAATTTACAGATCCAGAATGTTTGCTGATACGCGCCGTAATTCAAGGTCACAAACAATGTATTGAAATGGGGGTTGGCTCGCCGGTAGCCTCAGCTCATGAGAGACCGGGAAATATGCATACGTGGAGTGGACTATCCGGACTACAATGTTACATGTTTGTGGAAAGGAAATGCAAAATTTTTTTTACACTGAAAATTGTTTAATGAATTATAAACAACATTGAGAATTGAGATATACCTAAGTAAAAATTTCTAGTTGTGAAAAATATTAGTTTGGAGATATTCTGCTTCTCCCAAAATTGTAGAGGAGGTTCAGCCTCCCCTGCCTCCCCTGACCAGCTGCCACTGCATGTAACATAAATTAATCGGTATCACAAAGCAATCCACTGCCACCATCACTATCAGGAGTATCAGGCACGTAGTTTATCTTTAATTTGTCATAAAGATTACCGAAATTAATGTATCTAGAACACAAGGAACGTATGAGTATTCGTAGCTGTTTTTTATTTTTTCCTTCACCCAGTTTGTCCTTATTTTTACGATTCCACATAATTTCCTCATACAAATAAGATTCTTTCATATTTATAGTCCATTAAAAGGGCAAGAATAGGAAGATGCATGGATTGTTACTAACTATAGAAACAAAATTAAATACTCAGTTCAGTATGAAATGAAGTTAAAGTTTTTTTAACGTATATGATTTATACTTTATATAAGTTATCTGTTAATGCTTCAAAAAAACTGAGATGTGAATTTTTGTCTGAAAATCATGATTGACCAAAAAATGTTGTCCAAACGCCGTCGCGTACGAGGGATAGGCAGGAAAACAATTAAAACTGAAGTAGTTTTCCAGAGATATTTGACATTTAAAAAAAATGTTGACAGGTGTAATGGTTTACAATAACCTTTATAACTTTCCTCGTGTAAAAGATACTCATTTGCTTTTTGGCATGCAGAAAGACCATAAGGTGAGCTACGCTCAACAGTTTAGAGACATTCAATAATATTATACCAAGTGTTCCATTTTTGACGTTACATTTTGTAAACTTCAAACAGCGAAAACTTTCTTAAGTCAAATGAAATACCCTGTATTTTTTTACATCAAGTTATGTATAATTAAATTCCTTTTTTTCTGATATAAGCATTGTCTGGGTTTAAGTTACAACTTTTTGAAATACTTGCGATTTTCTTAAAAATTCAAGAATTTTTAGTAAAAATTTTTTCAAATTAGCCATGATTAGAAACAATCAGTAATGTCAGTCATTCTCTTATGTCAAAAAATGCCACCGCGTTTAAATTACACCCACGAAGACTTTTTGAATTTGTTTATTATTTATGGAGAATGTGATAAAGTAATATCAAGAACTTGTAGTACATTTGCTACTCGATATCCACTAAAACGGAATCCGTTATCAAACACCTAAAACGCATACCGGATACTTTTAAAAACTATGGCTCTGTCATGGCAAGAATTCAAAAGCGGAAGCCTATTGTTGATGACGAAAACGTAGAAATAGCAATTCTGGGATATTTTCATGCATTTACAATGATGTCATTAAGACAAGTTGCTCTGGAATCGGGACTATACAAGGATTCAGTTCACAGAATCATAATTAAACATAAATTTCACACGTTTTCGTTCCAAATGGTTCAACGATTTAAATAAACAGATTTCCTAAGAAGAGAAAAATTTGTGTGAATTTATTCTAATAAGGTCTGTGGGCGACGATTCTTATTTGGGAAATATTATATGGTCAGATGAAGCTAAATTTACCAAAAATGGACTTTTTAATCGACACAATTCGCATTATTGGAGTGACTCGAATCCTCATGTGTTCAGGGAGCGAAATTTTCAAGAAAGTTGTCAGTTTAATGTTTACTCTGCCATAAGAAACGATAGAGTGGTGGCATTAGAATTTTATCAGGAAAATTTAAACAGATAATTATAAAGATTTCTTCTTCTGTTAATATGTATAGATAATTTTTTTGTTTTTTTTTTTTTTTGGTGAAGGATCTAAATATTTTACAAAATTTTAATAATAACTATTTAGAAAATTTACCTCTCGCCGAACATAGAAACATTTTTTATCAGCACGACGGTGCTGCCCCACATAAGGCGTATTTGATAAATAATATTTTACAAGAAACTTTTTACGATCAATGGATCGCCATTAATGGGTCTTTCCTATGGCCCCCTCGCTCGCGTGATTTATCAATTTTAGATTATTTTATTTGAGAAACTATTAAAAATAAAGTTTATGAGAGCCCATTAACAACTATTGAAGATTGTATGCAGAGAGTAAGAAATGCATTTCAAAACTTATCGCAGGATTCAATTAGAAGAGCTACCTATGAAGAACTAATCCGAGGTGCGAAAAATGTGTGGAAGTTCGAGGGCGTAATGTTGAACAATTATTAAATTAAAACGGAATCATGTTTTTAGTTGATTTTATCTTAGCTATTTTAGTTTATGCAAAGTGTCTTCAATCCAATTAACAAACATTTTACAGTGTTTAGTGTTATTTTCCATTTTTGTGGATATCTAGTAACAAATGTACTACAAGTTCTTGATATTACTTTATCACATTCTCCATAAATAATAAACAAATTCAAAAAGTCTTCGTGTGTGTAATTTAAACGCGGTAGCATTTTTTGATATAAGTAAATAACTGACATTACTAATCATGGCTAATTTGATAAAATTTTTACTAAAAATTCTTGAATTTCTAAGAAAATCGCAAATATTTCAAAAAGTTGTAACTTAAACCCCCACAATGCTTATATCAGAAAGAAAGGAATTTAATTATAGATAACTTGATGTAAAAAAATACAGGTCATTCCATTTGACTTAAGCTTTTGTTCACGGTTTGAAGTTTACAAAATGTAACGTCAAAAATTAAACATTTGGTATATTATTATTGAATTTCTTTGAACTGTAAAGCGTAGCTCACCTTATGGTCTTTCTGCTTGCCAAAAAGCAAATGAGTATATTTTACATGAAGAAAGTTATAAAAGTTATTGTAAACACCTGACAAAATTTTTTTTAAATGTCAAATATCTCTGAAACGGCTGGGTTTGGGAATAGGGTATAATGTTTTTGATTCTGAATTTTAGGCTCTATTTGAAAACCCTAAAATATATGGGGTGTTCCATTTAAAATAAGCAAGTTGGTATCGACTTCCGGTATAACCGAAAGTGCCAGATGCTTGTAATTATTTTAGTTGGATTGGCCACACTGCCGTTAGTAGCTCCCTAAATTTTCAAAATTTTCTGATGCGTACTTTTTCCTATATCGATCGATGCAGTTCCTGGTGAGACACCCTGTATAAAAAAAAACAGTATACCGTTTCATGGCAATTAAAGCAAATGACAATGCAACAATACTAACAAAATAAAAATATTTTTGTATTACATATTTTTCAAATTAGTTTTTCTTTTCTGCAAAAAGGTAAATATTTTCTAGTATTCACAGCAAAATGACATTCAGACATATTTCCAAAAAAATTTGCAGTTATTGATGAGACTATCTTAGAACCTGTGAACCATGTGAATGAAAAATTCCGACGTTACGCCACTGAAAACAATGGATATTTTTAATTTAAAGTATGGCAAATCACTAGAGCCCAGATCTGTATATTACATTGAGAATATTGTGGAACATTTTGATTATATCAAGTCCATTTCTCTCTCGAAGTACGTACAATAATGGATAAACGATTTCCTGGAGTTTGACGGGACGGATTTGGTACAATATTTGTGAGAAATATCGTTATGTATGTCATGTAATAGGTATTCGGATCCGGGTTCTACAAGTCACTAAATCACTTTTGTTGTATTCGCGAAAATAAGTTGGCTTAAAACAAACGAAAAAGGGATATCAGCATTTCCTTTAATTTTATTAGGTATTTCCAAAATAATATTTTCAAAACTTTTTTAGGTCCCCCCCTGTATATTTGCTCATCATCCGATTTGATATAATCCAAAGGAAAACTATTTTTTTTAAATTCAGTGGAAACTATCTGTAATCTGTATTTTTATTACATTACGTTCTTTATTATTTCTTTTAGTAAAATAAAAAGCCACAACTGATATCCTGTTCGGGGCTCAAAGGAAATAATCAACTCTGGCCGTGTGTCTGCCAACTCGTAATAGACTAGCAACTTACAGAACAGGTACCCGCGATACGGAGTATAATTTTGTTGATTACTTTGCCAGAGCTCTGCTATAGAAAATACAGCGCGTGTACGACCAGTAAAAACACCATTCGCCGTTCGCTTGCTAGCAGAGATATCACAGGAAATACGCCGCGATGTTGCCAGACTGAATGATTTTCCCTCGCCTAGGGAAGTGTGTTGGCAGAGTTGAGAAATCAGTTAATTACCACATTTAACAAAGGACGAATGTTAACGCAATGTTTATGAATTGTTTAACGATTTGTAGTTGTTTATGATTTAATATGGTATGTTTTTGTTTGGAAATTATTACCGAATCTGTCTGTTTATTAAAAAACCCGTAAATGCCATTATTGATCTTCCTGAGAAGACCGTTTTAATTATTTTCAGTCGATAAAAGCGTATCATAAGATTAAAAGACAAATAAAAATTAATCTGAAAATGAAAACTCGAGTTGTTTGCTTTGCAATCGGCAAAAGCATGCCTTGACACACAACTCTCCAAGTTACCATCAGAGGCGGAGTTGATTTTAATGAATGGGGATTTCCAAATTATTTCTTGTTGTGTCAAGGCACATGGCATTATAAAGGAGCGGTAATCGATATTATAATTACTTCTGGTATTACATTTTTATTTTTTAAAATAAATTATAGTTTAAGAAACTAAAAAAAACACGCTTTAATAGCAAATCGAACTAAAAAGTAAAAAATAAGAATGAAGTGATTGACAAAAAAATTCATTTTATTGTAAAAATCGTAGGGTGCTTGATATCAATTGTTATAAATATTTTATTGGTAGCTATTAATAAAAGTAGAGTTATCATAAAAATATAGTAAAAAGCACCCTACGCTTTTTACAATAAAATGAATTTTTTTGTCAATCACTTCATTCTTATTTTTTACTTTTTTAGTTCGGTTTGCTATTAGAGCGTGTTTTTTTTAGTTTTTTAAACTATAATTTATTATTTTATTTTTTAGTCATGACACGAAAACAAATGTAATAGTCTTCAAGCATTTTTGTCGAAATTTTTTAATTAAAATTTTTTTCAAAATTTATTGATTTGAATTTATTTCGGAATTTTTTTTTTTTAATTGCATGTTCAAATTATTGTATTGCTATTGTTGAATTGCTGTATATTTTGACAAAACGAAAGAATTAAATACTTTCAAAAAAAAAACGTCCTTATCGTAAATTGGTGACTAGTATCTTGTATTTCAAGTATAGTATGAGTTACGATATTCAATTAGTGGTTAACTTTCTGACAACTTATCATGGATACGATATTTTGGCGAATGCGCCGATCACACAACTTTGACAACCGCTTAGAAATTTTTTTTAAGAGAAATGCGTCGATACACATTCAAATTATTGTATTGTCATCGGTGCAAATTTTCAATTTAATCAGACGTCTTGAAGTTGGTGAAAATTACGTTTAGTGACTGTAGATACCAGAATCGTGTGCTCTAAGTGGACGAGAGAACTTAGATTCCTAGAAAGACCGCCCTCTGCATTTGGCCTGCCAGCTACTCGGCTGATTTTTGACAGGCCGGGACGGCATATTCTTCAATTTCGAGAGCAACGTAGGCTTTATCCCTTCAAGGACATCGATTATTAGGACGACATCACCTTGGTTTTACGGTCGAGGAGGACTATGTCGATTATTATTATTAATTACAGGACAACTTAGGATTAAATATAAAACATTTCATTAAAAATATAAATACATGGCAAATATAAAAATACAAAGTAATATAGCAATTAAACTGTGGCAAAAATAATCAAAAATATGCAAGACCATATACAGGGTGTTTCAAAAAACAGCCGCCTAATTTTAAACATTATTTTTAGGCGAAGAATAAGTCGAAACTTCATATACACTTAAGTCCTAAACGGCTTCGTTTATAAAATACAGGCTGTCCAAAATTTAAAAAAATAAAATTCTAAACAATTTTAAAATTGTTAAAATATTGAATTTTGGCACATATATACGATACGTGTAATCAGATTTTTTTACGAGTTGTCACTGTCAATTACGAGTTATTAAATTAACGCTGACGTAGTTTTCCACGTAACACCAAAACACCATATACTGCACTCGACGCGCGTTTCGCCAACCAAGGTGGCATCATCTGCAGATGATTAAGAGTTTTAATCATCTTCAGATCTCAGATCTCCGGTCAGTGTATTTCTACCAGTCTATTTAATCAAATTTTAAAATTTGTGTTACGATACGATACGATACGATACGATACTTTATTGGTGTTTCATATACAAAGTATTTACACAAGTCAACACAGAGGTAAGGTTTAGGATAATTAATTATGTCTATGGCCTATAAAATACAAGTAAAATAGATAATAAAAAATGATTAAGAACAATTATCATTAAAAATTAATACTAAAATAAAATAATAAAGAATTTGAAACAGTTCCAATTTCAGACTCTATTTAAAGTATACGAGACGTTTACTGCAAAAGCTTCATGTATTATGGGTTTTAATAGCTACTAAGTACGCCATAATTATATTGCAGATAAATCACTGTTTAAAAATTCTTGTGTGCTGTAAAAAGCATTGTTTAAAAGATCCTGCTTAATTCTATTTTTAAAATTTGTTAGGGAAAGGAGCTTTACTCAAGAGGTAGGGCGTTATAAAATTTAATGCCCCAGAATGTTGTACCAACTCTAGTTTTGGACAATCTTAAATAATTATTATCAGTATTATTGTTATTACGTGTAAGATATGAGTGTATTTCATTACGCATAGTGTATGTCTCCAAATTAGTTTTGATCTGCAGTAGACACTGCAGAATGTACGTACATGGAACTGTTAATATTTTCAGTTCAATAAATTTGGATTTGAGACCTGAAATTATTCGTATTGCTCGTCTCTGCAAGGTGAACACATCAGCAGTAGAGCTGGCCTGTGATAAGAATTTTTGCAGTTACCTGTCGAGTCAAACTGGGAAGTAAATATAAATTTTTTGTTATTTTTTTACAAACATGATCGGTATGACTTTCCCACGATAATTTACAATCCAATTAAACAGCGAGAAATTTAACAGAATCTAGATTATCTATTTGTTCCTTATTTCTAAGTGTAAAAATCATAGTCTCGGTCTTGGCAGTATTAAGGTTTAATTGATTTGATAAAAACCAATTATCAATGTTGGTTTCTGTTATATGCATTGTTTTTAGTAGATCTAGATCTAAGTTAATATTGCGTGTTGTAAGATTTGTGTCGTCGGCAAAAAAGATGGTTGAAGTTGTGTTGTCTATCGAAAAAGGCAAATCGTTAATATAAATTAAAAATAGGACTGGACCGAGGACTGAGCCTTGTGGTACACCAGTCTGCACATCAAGTTGAATAGATATACTGTTGTTGTAGACAACATATTGACGCCTATTGCTGAGATATGAATCAATAAGCATAATGCTATCCATAGAGAAACCATAGAATTGCAATTTATTTGTGAGAATTTTGTGTGATACGCAATCGAATGCCTTAGTGAGATCTAGGAACTTCGAACAAATAAATTGCTTTTGTTCAAAACCTTCATTCACGTAGTTAGTCAACTTGTCTATAGCCAAGGTAGTTGACAATTTGTTTCTGAATCCAAATTGACTTGTACTGAATAAATTCTTTTCTTCAAAATGATTAATTATTTGGGTTTTTAAGATTAGTTCATACATTTTTGCTAAGGATGGTATGACAGAGATAGGCCTGTGGTTAGACGGGTCATTTATGTCATTCTTTATGTAGATGGGAACTACTTTAGATATTTTTAGGCAGTCCGGAAATATATTATTTGCTAGACTAATATTTATCAATGTTGTAAGGGGTAGTAAATATGGAATATTTAATAGATTTGATTAGTTTACCACCCTGTATATCTTAAAAGTTTTGTTATGAATCTTGTATGCTCCGAATACGATTGCTTTTGCGCAGAATGCAAGTAGAATAATTATTATATTATTGATAAATTATTGTATTAAAATTTGAGAAGGATAGTTGTAATGTGGAAAGTGACAAAAAAAAGATAAAGTAAATAATCGATTGGGTTTTAAAATTCATTTAACAAAAAAAAAATCCTGACATAGGCGTGGTAAAATAAATCTAAAAATCGTAATTAGCAGATATTTTATCTGTCTGTAAAATATCATAAACAAATGTTTGTATCTCACACTTAATGTAATGCAATAAATAAAAGTACCTATTTATTATTATTGTGTTATTTATAATATCAAATGCAAACTAAAATATATTTATTATTGCTATAAAAATATTAAGTTTTTTATTTTTACTTGTAAAAAGCACTCTAATATTTTCATTGTAATTGAAATTACTCATCATCAGTCATTACTCATCAGTCATCAGTAATGCTTGCATTTTACAATAATTTCACACTGATGTGTGTGTGGGGGACGACACACATGTTTTTTTTAACTAGCGATCACATAAGTAAACATATATTACTAATATTTGTTGTAAATGTTCCAGAGTTAGTCTCCGGTGCCTCATCAAAAATCCATTTGTATTTGTGAAAGACCGTTCAACGTCGACAAATGTAATCGGCGCATACTTAAAATATATGAACTTCTTCAGAGATCACAGTGAATCTTGTGTAAAAAAGACTACTTTGTTATTTAAAAGGTCGTCTCAGGTGCAGGGTTAATAAAAATCATGATTTTTAAAATATAATCAAAAATCACGATTAAAAAAAAATTATTTATTTTTTTACATAAACGTCCTAATAATTGACTGGAATGAAAAATAATATTAACTGAAAATTTTTTGTTAATTATTATTTACTAACTTTTACAAATCTTATCACAGATAGGTATAACATATATCTTTTGAAACAATTATTTTCCCGGCTATTTGCCAAAACGCTGAAACTTGGATTACAAAAAAAGATAATATGCACATTATGTTCAGTACAACTGACTCTATAATGTTATTTTTAATTTCAACTATTCTGTCTAGTAAAACCAAAAAATAAATAAAAAACACAAGGTACTCACCAGTTGACACTCACTTTAAAAAACTTTAAAATATCTACCGACACGTGTTTCTGCTTGCCATAGCGTCATCAGGGTAGCCAGCACATTTAAAGAATCCAAGTTTCGGCGTTTTGGCAAATAGCCGGGAAAATAATTGTTTAAAAAGATATATGTTATACTTATCTGTGATAAGATTTGTAAAAGTTAGTAAATAATAATTAACAATAAATTTTCAGTTAATATTATTTTTCATTCCACTCTATATTTTAACTGTTATCAAGAAGAGGAACTTAATTTGTTTTTAAACTAATAATTGACATTAACAATGTATTTAGTACTTATATTAACAAAGATAGTTTTTGTTTAAACTTACAAATGGAATAAATTGTGTACCTTGTATCTATAATTGTAAAATAAGCTAGAGCATACATGAAAATTCCTGTCAGAACTTGAAAATTCGCCTGTCTTTATAATGCGCGGGGATGATGCGAATTGCCATTATTTGCTCATCTGCCGCGTAACGCGTAACAAGTGAGAAAAGAGAGCCTGAGTGATTATATTTATAGTATTCAAATATTAAATAATTTTTTAACATGTCCTTTTAATAGAAGTGGAAGGAAAAAGATCCTATTTGGCAATATTTTATTGAAAAATCAAGTAAGCTTGATGGAAAAAGTGGTAGTAGAGCTACATGAAAAAGAGTAAGTAATGTAGAAAATGCAAGGGCTTGTGGAACCGACTGAAAGTCCACTGGAAAAAATGTCCTTCGCGTAATGTAGAAAGTGTAGAAACAAATAATGAAGGTCCCTCTACTTCAGAAACAGTGTCCAATGTAAGTATAGTGTTATTTTATTTACAATTACAACTTCTTAGTAAGATAAAATATTAAGGTAACCTTTTTTAATTTACTTATTTAACGTCGCGTCGGTCTATTTCTACGACCTGGAATGGGTTGGAACCTTTATGTGAAGATAACACTGACGTAGTTTTCCACGAAACACCTAAGCACTATAGCACTATCTTCGACGCGCATTTCGCCAACCAAGTTGAGATCATCTGGAGATGATTAAAACTGTTTTTAATCATCTCCAGATGACGCCAACTTAGTTGACGAAACGCGCGTCGAGTGCAGTGTATAGTGTTTTGGTGTTTCGTAGAAAACTACGTCAGTGTTAGATTCAAATTTAGCGTTAAAATGATCTAGTGCATTTTCTAGATTTCTACTAACTTTCCCCTGTGCAAATATGACTTTCATTCACTCCTAGTTTTAAGAACAAAGTATAGTATCTATGCCTGTCTGTGTGTAGCTGGATTTAAACAACATAACAATCTTATTTTTTATTACATATACAATTGAACACGTTACAACAAGATGCAGAGGAAGATAGTGCCCCACAGCCGCTCTTATCTTCTACGCCATTAAGTAAAAAAAGAAAAAGTAGTGCCTGACTCCAGTTCTGGATCTTTATCATCTTTTGTTGTACGTACGACCTAGTCTAATAAAGAAGAAGAAATAGATAAACAAATTGCTAAGAGCTCTTTATGCGACAAACAGCAGTTTCATGTGTATTGAACAACCTGAAGTAAAAGAGGCAATAACGTTTTTACGACCTGGATATGTACCACCATCTCGACATGATGTGTCCAACAGACTGCTCGATGAAGTGTATAACGAGGAAAAAAGTGAATGTTTTAAAGATTTATCAGGAAGTTCAGTTTATCTGTCATTGGATGGATGGTCCAAGATACCCAATGAACCAATAATATGTGCAACTGTAACTACGAAAAATGGGTCTTTTTTTTTAGTAGACACGATAGACACATTGGAAATCCACATACATCTGTATATTTAACAGAACTTGCAACAAACTTAATTAAAACTCTAAACACTGACTATACCTGTACAGTAAGCAGTTTTGTGACGGATAATGCTGCCAATATGAATGCTATGAGAAACCAAATTAAAGAGTCAACAGAACTAAATGTTATTACTTACGCTTGTGCTCCACACATTTTAAACTTGTTATGCAAGGATTTGGAAATTAGTGAAATTAAGGAACACGTTACATTCGTTGTGAAATACGTCCGAAACAATCATTTTGCCTCTGCCACATACGAAAGGAAGGAGGAAAAAAACTTACTTTACCTTCTGATGTAAGATGGAACTCACTTGCCGACTGCTTAGAGGGTTTCGTTAAATCATGGCCCACACTTTTTAAAATTAGCGAGGAACATAAAAATGAAATTGACAGCATAGTAAGACAGTAAATATCAAACATTTATTTAAAAAGAACTGCTGAAGATTACTTATCACTACTAAAACCTATATCTGTTGCACTTGATAGGCTTCAAAGACGTTTCTTGATTTCTGATAAAATTGCATCGTTATGCAATTTTATCAGACGTCGTAGAAACAATTTAAAATTCTTGAGTCGCATTTTAACGAAACTGAAATTAACTTAAGGCAAATGCAAACATTTAGATACCGATACAGTCAATGTATCACCTCATACCATTTGTTAGCCTTCATTCTAGACCCTACGAAAACAAGGCATAAATTAACAGAAAGCGAAAAGAATCGTGCTTTGGAAGCCGCTAATGAATTATATCCCGAAAGTGGTTTACTACCACTTGTTATTAAATTTTTGGCAAAATCTGAGCCCTTTGCTGATATTATGTTTCACGAAGAAATTTTAAAAACACAAAACCCAAAGAAAATATTGATATTATTGACAAATTATTCCCGATTATCAAGCAACTATTTTCTGCTGCAGCTAGCTCAGCCTCGGTTGAGAAAATATTTTCGACATTTGGTTTGATTCATTCTAAGATTCGAAATCGTTTAGGGACCGAAAAAGCAGCTAAATTAGTTTTTTTGTACAAACTTTACAATTATTAACCTAATTTAAGATGTTTGTTTTGGAGTAAATCATGTTTTATTTTCTTTTAGAGTTGGTTCTGTTTAATTTGTTTACTTTATGTTTCTGGTTTTAAGTAGGCACCTAATTTATAATGTACATTTAAGAAGGTAACTTTTGTTTTATATGTGTAAACTAACTGTTCTTTTCTTCTTTTTATTTGAATTTTTTTTCTGTTTAATTTGTATCTAGCTTTTAAATAACCTATACTTTTTATTTGAATTTTCTGAAGTTTGATTTACTGGCTTTACACAACTTGATTTAAATTTCAAAAAATCAGTTGATTTAAATCATTATTTAAATCACGATTTAAATCAAATTGATTTAAATCGTCACAACCCTGCTCAGGTGTGGCATATGCCATTCCGCCGACCGATGTCCCGAGAAATTCAAAAACAAAAAAAAGTTTTTAAAAAAATCTTTTAAAAGACCGATTAGATGTTAAATATGTATAGCATAAGCTGACAAAACTAAAAAGTCCTTATAACTCGTGAAGGGATGTAGATATCGAATTAATAAATAAATGAAAAAAACGCCCCCTCAAATGCTGGCTGTCGACTTTGACAGCCTGCAATGCTCTGCAAAAATGTCAGTCCCTTTGATGAAAAACAAAAAAGTTATGAAAAAATTCGTTAATAGATAGATGTTAAATTACTTATAAACTGACGAAACCAAATAGTCCTTACAACTCGTGAAAGGATGTAGATATCGAAAAACTAAATGAAAAAACACCCCCAAAAAATGCCGCTGTCGACTTTGGCAGCCTGCTATCCTCTGTAAAAATCACAGTCCCTTTTGGACGAAAAACAAAAAAGTTTTGAAACAAATTCTTTAAAAGATTGAATAGTTGTTAAATATGTAAAACATAAACTGACAAAACCAAAAAAGTCCTTATACTTCATGATGGGATGTAGATATCGAAAAAACAAATTGAAAACCACCCCCAAAAACGCCCTATCGACCTTCTTCTGCAAAATTCTCAGTCCTTTTGGACGAAAATCAACAAAGTTTAATTAAAAAAAATACTTTAAAAGATCGAATATATGTTAAATAAATATGTAAAGTATGAACTGACAAAACTAAAAAGTCCTTAAGGGATGTAGATACCGAAAAATAAATGAAAAACACTCCTACCCTCCCATCAGTCATCGCATTTCGTTTTAGTCTATAAACTTTAGATACTACACTTTTCGGGAGTGTTATCAGCAATATCCATCCAGAAATGTCATTACAGATAAAGTTTCGGTAAACGAAAAAAAGATTAATTTGTGACATCTTAACATTAAAGTTGTTTTTACCCCTTAACATGACATTTAATAGAAAAATGGAATAAAATGTTTTTGTTTGGAATGAAATGCCCTTTTCATTCTATATGAAATTTTTAGGAATTTATGTATAAGTTTTTGAGATAATTGAAAGTAAAAGTTGACATTTCAGAAAATTCACAAAATTCCAAAACCGATCCCCATATCTCTTAAAAGACACGACCGGTAAAAAACAAATGACACGATTTTAGAAAATTTATTAGAGAATAAAAATTGTTAATAACTTTTTTTCTCGGAGGAATAGTTTAGCAGATATTTGCGAGTCAATGAAGGTTTTTACTTCGGAACCCAAGAGAACTGAACCTAATTTGATGAAACTTTTTTAAAATGTTTGTTATGCTACATTATTTCAAAATCAGAAACATGCTGGCTGTCGGACTCAAGTATTTACATATGTATATTGTTTAAACAATTACAAAAATTTATATATACAATTTTTTTTTCGATATTCAATGAATGATAAATGTTTTTTTTTTGAGAATGTAGTATAAAAAATAATTGAGTAAATAAGCAACAAAATTTTCATCGAAAAAATGTTAATTTTCAATTATTTGAATTATTTGATTAATAAATTAGCGTTGACATTTGAACGAAAAAATATACAAGGTCTCTCACCAGGAAATGCATCGATCGATATGGGGAAAAGTACGCACCAGAAAATTTTGAAAATTTAGGCAGCTACTAACGGCAGTGTGGCCAATCCAACTAAAATAATTACAAGCATCTGGCACTTCCGGTTATACCGGAAGTCGATACCAACTTGCTTATTTTAAAAGGAACACCCTATATATTTTAGGGGTTTCGAAAAGAGCATAAAATTCAGAGTCAAAAACATTATACCCTATGCCCAAACCCAGCCGTTTCAGAGATATTTGACATTTTAAAAAGATTTTGTCAGGTGTAATGGTTTACCTTTATAACTTTCTTCGTGTAAAATATACTCATTTGCTTTTTGGCAAGCAGAAAGATCATAAGGTGAGCTACGCTCTACAGTTTAAAGAAATTCAATTGTTTAATTTTTGACGTTACATTTTGTAAACTTTAAACCGCGAACACTTGCTTAAGTCAAATGGTACACCCTATACTTTTTTAACATCAAGTTATCTATAATTAAATTCCTTTTTTTCTGATATAAGCATTTTGGGAGTTTAAGTTACAACTTCTTGAAATATTTGCGATTTTCTTAGAAATTCAAGAATTTTTAATAAATATTTTATCAAATTAGCCATGATTAGAAACAAGCAGTAATGTCAGTTATTCTCTTATGTCAAAAAATGCCATCGCGTTTAAATTACACCCACGAAGACTTTTTGAATTTGTTTATTATTTATGGCGAATGTGATAAAGTAATATCAAGAACTTTTGATACTAGATATCCACAAAAAACGGAAAATAACACTAAATACTGTAACATGCCTATTAATTGGATTGAAGACACTTTGCATAAACTAAAATAGCTAAGATAAAATCAACTAAAAACATGATTCCATTTTAATTTAATAATTGTTCAAAATCTGCCCCGAATCTCCACACATTCTTCGCACCTTCGGATTAGTTCTTCATGGGTAGCTCTTCTAATTGAATCCTGTGATAAGTTTTGAAATGCATTTCTTACTCTCTGCATACAATTTTTAATAGTTGTTAATGGGCTCTCATAAACGTTATTTTTAATAGTTCCCCAAATAAAATAATCTAAAATTGATAAATCGGGCGAGCGAGGAGGCCATAGGGAAGGTCCATTATTGGCGATCCATTGATCGTAAAAAAGTTTCTTGTAAAAAATTATTTATCAAATACGCGTTATGTGGGGGAGCACTGTCGTGCTGATAAAAAATGTTTCCATGTTTGGCGAGAGGTAAATTTTCTAAATAGTTGTTATTCAAATTTTGTAAAATATTTATTAGATCTTTCACCTAAAAAAAAAAACAAAAACAAAAAAATTATCTATACATATTAGCAGAAAAAAACTTTTGATTTACTGTTTAAATTTTCCTGATAAAATTCTAATGCTACCATCCATCGTTTCTTATGACACAGTAAACATTAAGCTGCCAACTTTCTTGAAAATTTCGCTCCCTGTACACATGAGGATTCGAGTCACTCCAGTAATGCAAATTGTGTCGATTAAAAAGTCCATTTTTTGGTAAATTTAGCTTCATCTGACCATATAATATTTCCCAAATAAGAATCGTCGCCTACCTTATTAGAATAAATTCATAAAAATGTTCTCTTCTTAGGAAATCTGTTTCTTTGAACCATTTGGAACATAAACGGGTGAAATTTATGTTTAATTAAGATTCTGTGAACTGAATCCTTGCATAGTTCCGATTCAAGAGCAGCTTGTCTTAATAACATCACTGGAAATGCATGAAAATATCCCAGAATTGCTATTTCTACGTTTTTGTCATCAACAATAGGCTTCCGCTTTTGAATTCTTACCTTGACAGAGCCATAGTTTTTAAAAGTATCCAGTATGAGTTTTACACTGTTTGGTGAGGGTTTCCGTTTTTGTAGATATCGAGTAGCAAATGTACTACAAGTTCTTGATATTACTTTATCACATTCACCATAAATAATAAACAAATTCAAAAAGTCTTCGTGGGTGTAATTTAAACGCGGTGGCATTTTTTGACATAAGAGAGTGACTGACATTACTGATTGTTTCTAATCATGGCAAATTTGATAAAATTTTTACTAAAAGTTCTTGAATTTCTAGGAAAATCGCAAATATTTTAAGAAGTTGTAACTTAAACCCACACAATGCTTATATCAGAAAAAAAGGACTTTAATTATACATAACCTGATGTAAAAAAATACAGGGTATTCCATTTGACTTACGCAAGTTTTCGCGGTTTGAATTTTACAAAATCTAACATTAAAACCGGAACTCTTGGTATACTATTATTGAATTTCTTTAAACTGTAGAGCGTAACCCATCTTACGGTCTTCCTGCATGCCAAAAAGCAAGTGAGTATCTTTTACACGAAGAAAGTTATAAAGGTTATTGTAAACCATTACACCTGTAAAGATATTTTTTTTAAACGTCAAATATCTCTGACGGCTGAGTTTAGGCATAGGGGATCGCATATTTTTTTGACTCAGAATTTTATGCCCTTTTCGAAAACCCTAAAATATATAGGGTATTCCATTTAAAATAAGCAAGTTGGTATCGACTTCCGGTATAATCGGAAGTGCCAGATGCTTGTATTTATTTTAGTTGGATTGACCGCACTGCCATTGGTAATTCCTTAAATTTTCAGAACTTTCTGGTGCTTGCTTTTCCCTATATCGATCGATGCAGTTCCTGGTGAGACACCCTGTATAAATAAATATATGTACACAGGGTGTCCACCTAATGCGTATTTGTTCCATAACTCTGTAACTATTACAGATAGAAAAAAAAATGCACACAAAACTTGGTCAGCATTCACCATTGCATATTCTAAAGATAGTTATAGTCATACAGGGTATTTCATTTTAGCTTGGTAGTAGTCAATTTTGTTAAGTTAAATAAAACACCCTATATATTATTGCATATTTGGTTAGTCAACGTCAAGAGCTTTTCAATGAACACTATGACATGTACTTTCTCTGAGCAGTTCATGAGTTACTTGAAATTATATAGAAATTTTGACGCATTTACACCTTTACAAGAAACGTTGCATTCTTCTAATTTGAAATGTTCTCAGATGTTTCGATGCGGTAGTGTATTACCATAGAAAAGGGCTTTCAAAGCATGTATCCTGTTTTAGATTTTTTCTACAGGATGTCTATAATTTTATGTCAAACTTAAAGATTTAAAAACCCCAATAACTTTGTTATTTCAAATGGAACATCCTGTATGTTATTTCATATTTGATTAGAGAATTACAAGAGCTTTCCAACGACCTATCATACTTGATATTTATTTTCAATGGTTTTGAGGATATGATCATTTAGGCCAATTGAAAAAGTTCCCTATTTTTGATGAATTTTATGCAAATTTTAAAGTCCCGCAATTCAGGAATTCAGGATAGGGAGAATTCATAATTGATTTTCATTTAAACCATGAATTAATACATGTAGCTATGTAGCGCAATGGGCTAGAGCGTTAAGTGACAAACGATAACTTTCAGCATGTTAAAAGCACTCACTTATGCGTGTCTTCTACCTGGATATGTAGCAGTGTACATTCTAGATGCTAATAAAGAATTTTTATTGCAATTCATATAAAGCATATCAACTAATTCATTATCGTGAAAATTCATTTTTCTGATAATTATTCTAGTTTTATTAATGCATTGACATACGTACGTACAATAAAAAAAACAACTGATAATTGTCACAACTGTCACAATGAATTATGACTCTGGCAGTCACTTATCTTTTATTTCCACGGTTAGTTTGAAATTGAACTTACGATTTTTAAATATTGGGCGAATAAATAAGAAAATATCTTAAATTTGTTGTTTTGTTCCTTAATAATTCAATAAAAACCTTGAAAATAATTATGTTTTTTTTTTTTAGTTTATTTTGTTATTCCTGTTTCTCGTTAATTTTTCAAGGTGTTTACAAACACACGTGCATGTCTTAACATATAAATCTTCATTATCTTCCAAAATCCAGGGAGGGCGGCCGGTCCTCCCCTTGGCGACGCTCATGTCTAGAGCAGATTGTTCCCCGGATTTTTGTAGATAAGTGACCATTTGTCGCAAAGATCGTTTGCTGAGAATATATGAGTCAAAAGCATTCATTGAATCATGTGAAATTTTGTATAATTATTTGAGATACATTTCCCATTTTACAGCTATTATCCCGGAAACCCTTATTTTGAGAACGTATTCGTAATCAGCGTCCCCAAAAACTTCCTAGGTAATATTTTCTCGTCGAAAATCGGACTTAATATACAAAATTTAAAAGAAAATATCAAAATTTTCAAAATTAGGGTTCCAAAAATTTAATACACCCCCAATGTTTTTGATTTCAAATAATGTAGTAGGTATAACAAATGCTTTAAAAAAAGTTTCAATCGAAATTGGTTCAGTTCTTGTGGGATCCGAGGTTTTGACAATTTTTTTGCCTCATGACTCGACTATATGGTCGATAGAAATAGAAAAATGTGTATTTTTAGAACTTTAATATTTTCACATACATTGTGTACCTCAATCCCAAAGAGACGCTCATGTGAAAATAAATATATAAATGGAAAATATCAAATATTTCTCAGAAAAAAAAACGAATTATTTTATTGAAATAACTATGGTAAGCGCTTCATAAAAATAGTAGGTAGATATAACTCGTATCAAACTTTCATAATAATTTAATTAAATATTTTTGTGGTTACAAAACGATTGAGAAGCAGGAGGTATTGAAAAATAATACAGTGTAATAAATTCGTTGCAAAATGGAACAATAAAACAAAAAGTGTAAAAATATGTAAGATATATTTCAATCTAAATAAAGCAATAATCTCACTGTTCAACCAAGTACGCATACGAGGTCACGTACCAGTAAATGAATCATAATAGAACAACAGTAACAGTTCACGACGCTCTAAATGTTTGTTTATCAATTTCATTCAGCTTTTACAGGTGGTTATTATTTTCAGAATTTCGTCCGTCCCGAAAGCTGCTCAAACTGCATTTTCATCCCGTCTTTCCGTGAAAAAAGACCAGTAAAGGACTTGGCAACGTCGCAGGGGAATGTCAGTCTTGCTGGGCCGGGCTTGGGAAACATCAGACAATCGAGGCCATTCGCAGGTGCTGCCACATCGCCAAGTACGGCGAACCGATCAACTAGGCTACAGCACGCCAGCTTAGCAGTGCCAGTTAGTGAACAGCTATAGGTATGGCCTCCGCGAAAGATACGGCGACGTTCTTCACCCACGGCACCTGTCAACAATACGAGCAGGTCCTCAAACTCTACCCCCAAGCCCTTAGACTTAAGGCTGATCGAAGGGCTAAGAAACCGGAGGAACTGATCAAATTAGACAACTGGTAAGTGGATTTTAGTGAATTTGTGTTGTGTCATTGAACCCTGCTAATGTGTTCACTGTCTAAGTCGTCGACTGAATAGCTTTAGCACCCCCGCGATATCTTTCTCGGACGGTCATTAAAATCACGCTCGTCACGTGGTAATCGATGACAACTGCACTATGCTCTGAAATACTCAAATACTTGCATTTTCGAATGTGAAATTTCGCTTTAACTATGTCGGCGTCATGGCCTCGTCCTTTTTACATTGCAGTTCGTTCAATTTCCACTTTGTTTTCACATAAGAAAGCTGAAAACATCAGAAAGCATCCCTTATACAATCTGCAACGATAATTAGTGAGTGCTGTTTTGATAAACTTTGAGATACAAGTGAAATTAACTTAAAACATGCTATGTAATCTAGAAGCCTTTCAAAATGGTGTCTGTTCAAACAAAGCACTTTGCCTTGGCTTTAAATTTAGCCTTATTCTTATTGCCCCAACCCCTGAATTTTGCGAAAATTGTTAAAATTTTCATACAATAATCCTGGCAGTTGTTTACTTTTTATTTATCGCGCCGTTTTCATACTTTAAATTGATTGATCTTCACCGAATCGTTGTTCTAAAGTAGTGGGGAGTTCTATTATCGTCGTTGATTCGATAGTATTTTATGCATTTTAAATAATTTATCCTTTAAAACTTGCCCGATTGTTGTTTATTTATTGAAATTAACCATTGGTGTTTTATATTTTTTTGGAGAAAACTGTCTTTAAGGCACCTCTTTGTCGTGGAAAATTCCCAGATGTATTTTTGGGTATTTCCTCATACTTTCACAAACTACTTCAGAATTTTTATATTTTAGGCATTAATTAGAACTAAAATCGTTCGTTTATATACTCAATATTTCAGAATTTGATTTAGGAATAGCTTTAGTATTTTTTTGGCATAAATAATTCCATCATGTCGTGATCAATAACTTGGCAACATATTTTTGTTGTTTACGAAAATTTCAAGTAACATTTTTTCGTGGATGTTTTGATTTTCAAATAGTATTTTGTGTTTGTTAACGCGAATGTTAACGAAAAATGCAAAGGGATAACCCAGACATTTATTTTATGTATATTGTAATGTCATTTTAGATAAGGGAAGTAATCAAATAACTCAAAGCTGTTGATAATATATTTTGTAATGTTTTTAACAATAATAATACTGAATGTGCAGCAAATAAATATGTTTTTCTACTTTTACTTAGATCTTGGTTATATACTAAAATGTATTATTCAGTTTATTAGTTTTAATTTAGAAATATGTAAATGTCTGTGTATTTATTTAGTTGAAATCTAAATATCTAATATATAGGGCAGTTTAAATATACAGGGTGTATTTTTTACAGCTGTGAATAGAGGTACTTATGAAATATGAGTTACACTATTATTTTCAACTTCAAATGTGAAATAGAAAAATTTGCATATACTGAGTGAGTAATAAAAAATGGGACATGGAGTAACTGGAGATTCTCTGATTCAAAAGATTTAGCCAAACATGCCTAGTAAAATGTCCCTAATTAATGAAATATAGGGTGTTAACATGCATTTTTTAAAATGATTTTTTGGATGTAACTCGAAAAGTATATATATATATATATTATATTTTTAGAACAGCTGTACGGCCATTTGTATTTGAAGTAATGATGTACTCATTTTATTTAATGTATTGTATGTGACGCCCTGTATAACTGAGGTCAAAACTAATATGAAGTTATGATTTTCTCACCAGAAGAAACCTACCTGTACCAATTTTGAGCTGATGTCAAATAGTTTTTGAGTTACATTCAAAAAATCATTTAAAAAAATGTTCTTTAACACTTCATCTCTTTAACTAAGAAGTTTATTTAGGCATGTTTGGTTAAATCATCATATTTTGAGCTAAGGGATCTCCAGTTCCTCATGGCCCATTCTTTGTGACTCATCCTGTATAATATAATATTTTAAATTGAACACCTGTAGGGTATATTATGAGGATTTTTATTACTTAGTACACAAAGTATTGTGAAAGATTCTTTAAATTTCGTTTGGCTGCAAAGACATGTTTTTGTACCATCCACTAAAGTTTCTCTTCCATCATGCAGTTACAGTTAAAATTATAATAGTACTTTTTTCTGCCTTAAGCGCCTTGCTGTTATTTTACACTTTTTGAGAGTCTCATCAATATTGTGAATATTTTCCTTGTTTCTACAGGTATCAAAATGAACTGCCAAAGAAGATAAAAAGCAGGGGCAAAGATGCCCACATGATTCACGAGGAGTTGGTGCAGTGTATGAAATGGAAACAGATCCGGGGTAAATTTTATCCACAACTTTCTTACCTCGTCAAAGTCAACACACCCAGGGCTGTGATGGCCGAGACGAAGAAAGCTTTCCAGGAAACTGCCCAATCTCGAGCAAGCCATTACGGCACTGTCAAACTTGAAAGGAGTTGGGACCACTATGGCATCTGGTAAGTAGAAAAAATTATTTCGTAAACAGTGTTAATATTTTGTGAAACTGTGAGGTTTAAAAAATATAACAAACCTAACTATTGTGACACTTGTAATAGAATTCATAATAATGAAATAATTTTGTCGCTTGCATTGTGGCCAAATCTCTGGCCACAATGAAAGGAAGAAAATGATTTATAGCCAGGTAAAAACAATAGAAATACGATTTTCACATTTTATTAACAGCAAAATAGCACAAATGAATGTTTTTAATTATCGAACTCATCTCAAGCGAAAATAAAAATGCCTGCAGCAAATGTCAAAGGCTCCTGCATCCTTATTACCTGTGTATTTCCTGATTTATATTTTACAGAGATGAACTCTCAATTCTATGCATTCTGACAGTTAAATAAAGTGGGTTTGAATCAGGTGAATCAAGCCGGCTTCTCACTAAAAAAAATTGGTACTTGTACTTTTTGAATTAAGAGTTTCAACGTCATTAAAATTTACTAATCTCTTTCAGCACTCTTGGCTGCTGCATGCCCAGAGAGTGCCCCATTCATGGCAGACGAGTGTTTGATGGCGATACCCGACATCGAGGGTATCGATTACACTACAAAGGAGTACCTGAAGTTTGTGAATCACATCAACTCTGTCGCTGAAAGATTGAACAAGGCTGCGAGCGAAAGCAAAAGGCCAGATGCTGTTGTTTGGTCACCACACAAAGTAGAATTAGCGCTATGGACACACTATGTTGTTTCCGAACATAAACCAGAACTGCTCTCTAGTAAGTACATTTTATGTTGTATGGTGTTTGGTAGTTTCTGTCAGTAAACGTTCAATTTTTTTGTTAGTGCAGTTTTTACAAAGTATTTTATATTGGTACTTTTTCAGGCACACCCTTAGAAAATGGTAATTCCATCCCGCCAGCTGTTGTTCTCCAAAAACGGCGATTCCTTAGACACTACCACGTCCGACGAAAGCAACCAGGGACCCATCAATGGTAAAGCCATAATTGACGAAGATACCACCACCTCTTTCACAGACAATAGCCCCCCATCCATTGACCCAAATGAGGAGACCAACGACAGCGTCGTTTCAGAATCTACTAAGGATTCCATCGTTTCTGAGGACTCAAATAGTTTGGGTGATTACTCCAAGCGACCTTTAGAAGAGGAATCTATTCAGCCGTCTAGCAAAAAGATACGGGGGGAGCTAGGAAATAAGTGACAAATACGTAATTACCTATAATTTTTTTTACTATATTTTAAGGTTAAGATTTACACACATACACTATAATTGCATTATTTAATTTTGTGAGTGTTGAAAGTCTAAATTTAGGTGAGATTCGTGGTTTTACTACTCCTGTTCTACAGGGTGCTGGAAAAGTGGATTAGCAAACGTTAATGGTAAAAAAAATGATAACACAGATTGCCGTTTGGGCTGTATTAATAAATTGAGACTAGTTTTTCGTTTACATTTGAACTTTATTTGAATACAATTTTAATTTATAATTCATCCATTTTTTAAACGCCTTGTACGTTTTTTTACCAGCAAGTTAGAACCTAAAAATGTTAAACAGAGATCCGTTTTGTTGTTTTTTGATAAATAGGTATTTCCGCCATTATTTTAAGAGAAAAAAATGACTGAATTTATTCAAGTCTTTTATTTTGTACATAATTGACAAAATAATGGTTATCGCATGTCATTTTCCTGCATACCTTATTGTAATGTCTAGGAACGTAACCTCAAAAAAATTAAATTGTCGTTTTTGTGGTTACGTTAACTTTTTTTAAATATTTCTTTAGATTGCCGTTATTACTTACAATCAGTGGCGGCTCGTGGATTTGGGTTGTACCATATCTCAGTATTGAAGCATGGAACCTAAGCAACATTTGAAGGCACGATTATCCGTACGGATTGAAGAGGTTAATTTAAAAAAAAAAAAATAGAAAAAAAGTTACAGAAATGCGCAGCCTCCCCAGACTACTTCTAGATCCTTAGTAAAATATTTGCAAACTATATTTTTTCGTAATCAGAAGGAACGAACATTCATCGCCCCGTTTTTTTTTGTTTTCTCTAAAATTTTGATTTTTTGTAAAATTATGACATTTTAAAATTTACACGATGAAGAACTTAAGTTTCAAAGTGTCGTAACTTTACAAAATATGAAAATTTTCAAAAACCAAAAAAAAGCGGCGATAAATTTTCCTTCTGATTGTGAGAAAAAATAGTTTGCAAAGATTTTACTAATGGTCTAGAAGTGTCTGGGTAGGCTGCGCATTTTTTGTAACTTTTTTCTCAAATTTTTTTTCTGCAAAACTTCTTCAATCAGCACTGACAGTCGTGCCCTCAAATATTGCTTGGATTCCATGCTCCAATATTGAGATATTGTATAACCTAAATCCACCAGGCGCCACTGCTTACAATGTGACTGAAAAATAGTTAAGTTAGTGGTAAATCGAACAGTAGGTAGCAGCTGGGTGTGCTTTCACGTGGGCGTTGCAAAACGAATGCTTATTTATCAAACAACCGAGTCCATCGTTCAATTTTTTTTGCTGTAGCAAAATAATGTAAAAATTCACTGTTTCGTCTTCTTGTTTTTGTTGTTTTATTTATACCTTAGTCATTACGACATTTTTGATACTGGTTTATTATTATATCATCATAACAATTATTACCATTTTTAGGGTAGTTTAAGTAATTTATTTCATTGTTTTTATGTATTCCTATAATTTAGGCGTTCTTTTTTGTATTAAGCGCGGTACATTCCAGTTTTCGTTTGTCTTTTATTTTCCCTTTTTAAGCAAATATTAGAAAAAAACAGGAATTTTTGCATTTGAAGTTTTCCTGTATTTTTGTAAATAAATAAGGTAATATTTCTAATTTGGTAGCACCTTTTAGTTGTTCTGTTTTTCGTCCAACTTCAAATGTAACTGTTCAGTGTTCGTTTTTATAAAATCGTGTAAAAGTAACGAGTACAAAAAAATTTAACGATTTTGTAATTTCGATTATCATAGCAAAGCTCCATTTTTAATATAAATATTTATATAAATATATATTATATATATATAGAGACAACAAATAACTGAATGCCTTTTATCAAATAATGTAGACGTATACACTTTTACAAAAAAAAAAATACATAGCTGTTAATTTAAATCATAATATATATAGTGAGGTGTTAATTTTTAAAACAGATCTTGGATATCTTTAGCAACTTATATAGGTATTTTCTCATTTTTATGCCCCTCTCCTCACGCTTCTTAACAAAACTTAAAGATATTCATTATCTGAATTATTATGTAACTGTAAAAAAATATCATTTGTAGATGAGTTTTGAGGTTTTGTAGGATATTTTCATAAATATAAATATTTCACGGCAAATTATGCATTTTTATTATACTCGTATGTTTTATAACAATCATTTTCAGGTATCACGGTTTTTGCTTAAGGTGATGCAGCCCAGAAGGGCAGCACTATCTGAATGCAACACCAGCAATGCAGCACAGCAATACTTTTTTTTAAATAATAGCCAGAGTTGGCATTTCGATCCGCAAATTATGGGCGGTGGCGGGTAGAGAAATACCCAACTATGTAAGCGGGACTTGTTTACTCTGATGCGTCGAGGTGTGTACAACATAATTTATTTCTGTCCGATGTATTGTTGAATTTTATCTTTTGTATTTTGTTTTTGATATTAATTTAATAATAAAGTATGTCAGACCTGCTCAAGGGTAAAAACGGCCATACACTGACAAAATGAATAAATTTATCAGTGAATTCCCGGATTTATTCTACAATGGTGCTATAATAATTTGTAAGGTGTGCGAGACTGACCTGACGTGCTGGGACAACCGTGATTGTAAACATCACGTAAATTCTATGCAACATAAAACTAAAAAAAATGGCATGCCTTCGACAACACAGTTTATGTTTGTTTTACTCTTAATGCTGATTGCCTGTGATGTTCCGCTGCACTCGAAAACAATCATTTCAGGAGTTCTGGAATAAATACAATCCCAAGGTCGCACAATGTTGCGTAACTATGTACCAATTGTAAGCGAAGACATTGTAAATAAGATCAAACGTGCACAAAAAATACACAGCTGTGGTTGTGTTGACGAGATGACAGATTGTTAAAAAAATTCTATTTTAAATGTTATAGTACGTGTACTGGACCCTCTAGACCAACATTTCCACTGTTACTAGCTAGCAAAAGACTAACTGAGTGCACTGGCCAAACAATTATGCGGGTGGTGCTGGAGACGTTAGAAAAATTTGACCTGTCAAAAAGTAAAGTGTTGACGTTTGTGACCGATGGTGCCGTGACATTACGTTTGGTAGGCCGTTCTCTTCAAGAACACAGTTGTAGGTTAGTACATGAGTTCAAAGACTATTTTAAGTATGCTTGTATTACATCAATAGATGTTGAACGATCGTTCTTAAAATATAAGCATATTTTTTCACCACGTCGAACATTATTCTCGGAGACAACCATAGAAACATACATGATGCTGAAAATTTTTTACATATCTTTTCCAATTTATGATAACCAAGCTAGTTAAGAGGGTAAGTTGTGCATACATTGTTATAAATTGTAACAGTTTCTTGCTTTTATTACTAGTTAATTTCTTTTCTTACACTTTTTATGGTGCATATGCCTATGTCCTGCGGCGCATTTTTGCCAGCTCTAATAATAGCCGTAAAAGTCTGCCAATGATTATACGAGGTGATTTTTTGAAAACGAGCCGCCGTTAATAACTCGAGAACCGTTCAAGATTTTTTTATGCAGTAAACGTCATGTTAATGGGAAGAGGTGTGATCTCAAACCGACCCTCTCATCCCTAGTCACTCCAACTTTATAATTTCAAAATGGCACCCCTAATTTTTTCATCGTTTTCTAATAGTCGAATATCTTTTTAATACAATCGTCCAAAAAAAAGTGTGACCTTGAAGAGAAAAATTTTGAGATGAATGCAAAAAACTTAATCTATTAAAAAGTGATACACTTTTTTACGATTGCATGCCAAAAAAGGTCTGGTATTGACGAAGAAAATTAGGGCTGCCAATTGGAATTATAAACTTGGGGTGGCTAGGGGTGAGAGGATGGATTTTGAATCACACCTCTTCGCATTAAAACCAGTGTGCGCCTTCAAAATGTAAACAATAACATCACATTACTTAGATTTCTATGGCCATCACTTTTTTATAAAGATTCAGTTTTTTGCATTTATCTCAAAAATTTTCCTCTTCAAGGTCACACTTTTTCTTGACGATTGTGTTCCCAAAAAATTCTACTATTAGAAATCGATGGAAAAATTAGGGGTGCCATTTGAAATTATAAAGTTGGTGTGGCTAGGGGTGAGAGGGTGGGTTTTGGATCACACTTCTTCCCATTAAAGTGTGCCCCCCTTAACATTAAAGAAAATGCCATTTACTGCATAAAAAAATCTTGAACGGTTCTCAAGTTATTAAGGGTTGCTCATTTAAAAAAAATTACCCAGTATATACAGTGTATTATAACAAAATTATGAAGTAAAAATTTTTTTCCATTGATACAAGGTTAAAAAAAAATGGGCACGTTGATTCTACTTTCTCATCTATCTATAAAGTATTGGCATCGTGAATAAAGTCAAGTTCTAGGATATGAAGAAAATGGGCGTTTGCTTAAAAAATAAAAAATTATCCGAATCTGCATGCCGTCTGTATGCCTGTGTGTCGCTTATCATTATTGTGATATGTAATGTTCTCAAACACATTTCAACTTGGAAATCTAAATCTTTACGTATGGTATCAGGGAGGTCCAAGGAAGAACCAAGAATTTCATGATTTACGGAGTCAAACACTTTTGATAAGTCTATACATATTACCAGAGTAATTTGATCATTATTTATTGAATTTAAAACTTTAGTCATAGCTTGCTATATTGCTTGAAAGGTTGATTTTTTTCTTTGAAATCCATTTTGTTGTTCTGATAGCACATGCAATTTCTCGAAGAATGATATAAATCTATTATATATAATTCTTTCGAGTATTTTGTTTATGTTTGATAAAATTGACACCGGCCTGTAGTTCTTTTCATCTTGTTTTACTCCTTTTTTGTACGCTGCCTTGATCTGCGCTGTTTTTAGTGACTGGATAAATTCCTGTACTAAAAACGAGATTTATAATGCGACATAGTGGATATGAAATAACTTCTCTGCTCATTCTTTTGACAATACAACTGGAATTTCATCCTCCTGATTTCTTATTTTTTAAGTTCTTAATACATTTAGAGACTTCTGTATCTGTTGGATTCATAAAAATTGATTGATCACATCTTTCAATAGTTTCGGTATTGACATTATCACTTTTATTTATGTTTGCACATGCGTTTATAAAATATTTAATTTAGTTTATTTAGGGTAACATACGCATCGGCATGGTTTTCTGAAAAATATCTTGCTTTTTTTAGATTTAACTTCATCAATTTTGTCGATTTTACAACAAAGTAACTGAGCACTGTGATCAGATAATGCCGATTGTATAACTTCGATATCGTAATCTCTAAAATTTATGAAAATATTATCGATAAGTGTAGAAGAATCTTTTATTTCCCTAGTTGATTCAAAAATGGTTTGAGTTAAACTATACTCATTAATTAGATCTAAAAATAAATCTTTTCGTACACTTTTGGCTAATAAATTTAAATTGAAATCTCCTGCAATTATAAGTTTGTATTTCATATATTTTACCTTTATGTAATCTAAGATGTTTTCTATATTTTCAATAAATATATCTACACACCCTAAACCCCTTCTGTATAAACATACTACAAAAACTTAAAATTTTGATGATTTAACACTTGCACATTCAATGCTTCCTTCAACACTAGTTTATATGCCGTGGATACAAATTGAATAAAACTACCTTGATTCAAAACAAAACATTTATTCTAACAATAAAAACACCATTGACCTAAAAATGAAAAAACCCAGTAAATAACAAGTGTGCTGTGGAACCAAAAAGAAGTTTGGCAAATACTAGAAACCTGTGTGCATTATTTATTTAATATCGTCAAACATTGTACCATGTTTCCAATATTTTCCAATTGTGGAGACTTGTTTTCTTCCAAGGACGTTTCACAAGGAAAAGATATTTAGAATTCTTACAGAGCGATATTGTAGAATTAATTGTTAATGGACTTACCACTTGCAGTGTCAGAACAAACGATTTTCAACAAAATGTGGTTCCATTTCATAATACGGCTCAAGTTGCAAGATTATTTAGTAAACTGGTTTAATGAACGAGTAATTGCAACAAACGGCCTGCCCACCCACCTGATTTATGCATTTTAGATTTATTTATATGAGGTTATGTGACAAAGAACGAATTTATTATACACCCACTTGAAATTTTTCAAAATCAGATCCGATAAGTTTTTGTAAATATAACTCCTGCTCAATGTTGTACGAAATATAAATGACCAAGCCATCAAATGTCAAGAAGAAGGTGGGATGCACATTGATTCTTGCTACCTAGACTAGTCTTGATTTGTGAGCATTTTTTTTGTTCATATAAATGTTTCGGACCTACCTATTTTTTTTGTATAGATCGCGGTAGCGTGACGTCACAGTTCCGGTGTCGGAAAACAAAACGATATCTGTTCAGGTTTCATGGTGAAATGTAGTCGAACATCACAATTCGATATTAAAACGGACTATAGCCAGTGAAGAAGTTTGAGTAGGAAAAAAAGGTATTAGATATTTATCGTATATTATATTTCTTTTAAAAGGTCAAATATTTTATAAAATTAATTTATTCTTACATGATATTAACAATTAATAATACTTTTTTGTACCTTACTCTACCTCCATCCCCTCTCTTGGCCCCCGATCCTCAGTTTTAAGGTTTGGATATAACTTCGCCACCAAACTGTCTCCTTGTCTTCCTGCAAATTCAGGCCTCGATTTCCCTTTTTCCTGCGATGTAAATATTTCAAGAAGGGTTCTTTGGGTGTTGTATATACTACCACTTCTGCTCAGAGCGGCTCTTGAAAGTGGAGAGGCGATACTGGTCAAAGGTGGCGGTGACATAGGAGAGTCTGTGGTGGCTCGAATTACTGAGGCCCGAGGTACATCAGGCTCAAGTTTTCCAGGACCTAACGGATAAAAATAAACATTGAATAAAAAAATTATATTTCAACGTCATCTGATGTGCTCAACAATTAAAATGGTTCACTACAAAACATGGTCCAATGGCCCACATTAATGTGATTCATATAATAATGCAACCTATGTAAAAGGGTTGTGACACACGGGTTGCCTATATGTAACACTGGAACCTGATCGTTATGCTCATGAACGTAAACATATGTTTATATTTTATATTTTTCTGCAGGTGTTCCTAAAAGTTGTAGAAAACAAAAAAAATTTGATTAACGATTATAACCTACTTGATAAAAAAGCACAATCAGTTGAGGTCATTTAGGAGAATTTTTCTTAAAATGTTACTATTGTTGATAATCCATTCGTATACAAAAGTAAGGAGGTATTTTCGTAGTTAGAGGGATCAAAATACTTAATTTGCGTTAAGAAATAATTTTCATTTCTTACAAATTAACACAACTAAAAATAGTTTGGTAACAAAAAATTAGTAATAAATGCTAAACGAATATTACTCTATATTTCTACTAGTGATGGGTAGTTGACTGGTCACGATGTTTCCGTGACTGACCTGATCATCGTGACCGGTGAAGCTGTCACGAAAACGGTTATTTTTAAAAATGAAAAAATCAATGCCATTGGATTTGTAATAATTTTCTCATCAAAATGATGATAATACTTGTATAAATGGGGCTTACATTGAAGGAAATTATGCATATTAGTATTTTTTTGGCATTTTATTTTTTTCATCATTTAAACTGAGCTCCTCTAAATATTTCCTCATCACAGATGTTCTCGTTGTGCATTGGTTTTGTTACGAATTTATCCAACATAACACTTTTTAGAGTCCCGCTCCCTTTGGGAATGAATAATTGCTTCACATTTTTGGGACTGGGGAAATTTAGGTTATGTCATATCTTAGTATTGGATCATGGAACCTAAGCGATACATTAAGGCATAACAATCAAAACTAAATGAAGAAGTTTTGCAGAAATTTGTGAAAAAAAGTGGAAAAAGTTGTGTGCCTTACCAGGTAATTTTTTTTAAATAATTTGTAAATATTTGCAAAACATTTTCAAAATCAATGAGGGTTTCTTTGCCATTTTTTAAACAAAAAAGAAAACTAAAAAGTCTACTGGTGTCGTATTACTGACGACTTTTTTCAATTGCTTTAACCAAAAATAGGTGATTGACATTTATACATCAATTGTCAAATGTCATGATTAAAATTTCAAGAGAAATGGTAGGACATTTAAAATTTTGACCAATTAGGATAAATTGATTGGTCAAGTTGACCATGTCCGTGATCACCTCGGACACGTTGCTATCTAACCAGTCAACTTAATCGTTACTTGACTGGTAAATGATTGGTTATCGTGACTGCCAACACTAATTTCTACCAAACATTTTCTAAGGTCATGGAGATTAGCAGGTGGAGTGTGGCAACTCCTTAGAATATCCCACAAATGTTCAATTGGATGAAGATCTGGACCGCGTGCTGGCCACTTGAGAACTTCATTTGCAACTTCATTTAAGTTCAATACAATGCGAATAGTGTGGGGATTGTCAAGCATCAATAAAAAAAAGTGTTGAGAATATAAGAGGCGAAAGGAAAAATGTAACCTTCTAAAATGTCCATAATGTACTTCAGAGTATTCAGAGAATATTTAATTTCTAGACAGAGATCTATAAGAGCTATTAAAGAAATTTTCATTGAGTATAATGTTAATTTATACAGCAGAATATCCATGGATGGCGATCCGAGATGGCGAGATAAAACCTCGTTCCCTAATTCTAATCATCAAATTCCATTTGACATGCTCCCTGGCAAACTGCGCAATCTTACCCTACAATAATCTTTAGTTAAAGCAGGTCCTGATGTTAGTGTTCTAGGGTGTACTTTGTGTTCTGCAGGCAATCTCAAGGCAGTGTCTGTACTTATGGACACATTACGAGCTGTTAAAAGTTACATTTAAATGCTTTTTGATGTAGGAAATCACACAGCCTCTCAACCCCATCCTTCATCAGCCAGAGTTGTTGCTTGATCGTGGGTTAAATTTCTCATTTGTCATTCCATTATAAATAATAAACATTTGATTACTACTAATCGTACCCTTGCTCTAACACTATTTTTTTAAATGGAAAAGATACGTGTTTTTTTGACAATTACAGTTTAAAAAACAATATGACAGTCTAAAAAAAGTCTGAGTCCCAATAATGACAAATTTATAGCCACTGAAATATACCCCATATTTTCAGCAATTAAAAATTTTTTTTACAAAATAAATGGTTTAGGGCAAAAATATGAGGAACATGGTTATCTCTTCATGTGTTACTTCTTACCAATATTTTCCAGCTGATTTAGGGCCTCATCCAATTCAACTTTCTCCGCAATCTTCTCCTCGTCAAAATTAAACTTATGGCATTCCAAGAGGCAAGTGTAGACACTCCTATGACTGTCAGTGTGCAAATTGTTTTTCAAGAGTGTCTCCAGTTCATTCCACATTGCTTTATATTGCTCCTCCCTTTTCTGCCCCTTCACCCTCTGGCCTGAGTTCAAGGGGTGCAACGGTTCCATTTTGGATTCCAGAGATATTAGATTGTAGATGACTTTTTTGCATTGGAAGACCTCTTCGTCCGTTATTTTGTCCTTTGTTATTAGGGCTGGCAAGGGGTCGAAGTACTAAAAATATGATTAACGAATTAACCGTGAATACAATAAATCAGTTTGTCCTGTATAACAAGATTATAAAAAACATAATTTTCTGATAAAAAACAATTTGAATATAGAATAATATATAAACATGATGCAGATTAAAAGAAGTTTTCTTTTGCACTTATCAATGGTCCTCCTCGACCTCTGAGATGTGGCATATTTTTAACATACAAATAAATAATGTTAATTAAAATGATTAAAAAATTCATTAACAAATCATGGATAACTGAAACCGTTTTCGAGATTTTCCAAAAAGCGAAAATTTTGTGACATCTGTTTTTGGCTGTAGCCAAGTAATCCTTGGGCATACATTATTAGGACACTTTTTTGGAGACTAATATTTTGGCCTAGAAATTTTGGTAACCGCATAATTTCAAATAGTGGACCAGAATTGTGGCCGCCCTGCTCGCCTGATATAACCTCCTGATTTTTATTTATGGGGTATGGTGAAAAATGGAGTGTATGATTTTGAAAACCTGGAAACTATCGATATTTTAGAAGACAGAGTTATTATGTTAATTTGCTGTTATTAGTTAAATCAAGCCTACTTCGCATTATTACAATTTAAATATACACTAAATGAAGTAGGACTTATCAATGTATATTACGCTTTAGCCTATTCGCATCTTTCATTAAATATATGTATTTGGGGTCAATCATCCAATTCAAGAAGGGCATTTATCTTGCAGAAAAGAATAGTGCGATATAACCTACAAATAATTGTAATTGTAAGGCACCAATTTACAATTTGATTGACCACATCATTAACCAAAATTTTTTATTGGACAGTTATTGACGGTCAATTATTGATCACCGCTCATCACTAGACTATATGAAATTATAAATTAATAATTGCAATTCACCCTAATATTTTTCAAGATGAGAGCCCTAGACCATAATATATATCAGGGCTTGAAGTATATTGTTCAGAACCTTCTTTTTTTTGCATTATTTTAGTTGACTACAAAACGAATGACACCTGTCGATACTTACATTCTTCAAATTAAATATCAGTGTTGAGCTGATGGTCAATGGCCAGTACCTGGTAAGCCGACTTAACCGAGTTTTCATTTTTTGTATTGGCTCAGCCCCTTCCTCTACATTCTTTACTTTTATCGGTAGCAAAGTGTGTTGCTTAATGAGTAAGCCAAAGTCTGTGATGCGATAGTCCGTTACCCGACCACCACAACCCTCGGAAATTGAAGGTGGATCTTCCAATACAGACCTGAAATGAATAATAAATGCTCTAGTATAAACAAAAAATGTCATTTATAGATGTGCTACCTGGCCGTACAAAGTGTGTGGATAAATATTTCTCCTCCATGCGCTGCTAATAAATGACTAGTAATTTTTCCGCCTGCTTTCCTCGGCATTTCCAACATCACCGACCTACCGTTCAATAGGAAATTGATAAGACAAAGTGAAGGCCTGGAGTTAACGTCGACCGGAGTTATTCTGTGCATACAAGTGCAGTTTTGTAGCTCAGAGCCCGACACACCTCTTGGAGTACACCATTTTAAGGTAGTCTGGAAAAGGAGGAAACAGTTTTTTTTCTTTCAAAGTATTTTTTGGACGAAGAAAAAAGGTTACATTTTTTTCAACTTACAGTTTCGTATTCCAAACCATCCTTAATGGTTCTAATAGCCGCAGAATCTGAGGCATTTCCTTTAAGTATGGCAGTGTGGGCAGAACTAGCATGGAAAATTTCCACGTCATAGTTTGCAGACGACGAAGCATTCTGCTCCTCTTTCATGGGAATTCCAGTTACAGTGGTGCTGGCTAGATCGTAATGTTCGAGTATAAGTGAGGAAAGTTTATTTGGTATTTGGGGGGCCTTGATGGAATGTACTTCTGTGCTCAGAATGGGAGATAGCTAAAAAAATACAATAGGTCAAATATTAATAATATTTTATATGTTAAATATAGGAATATGTAATATTGTTATATTAAAATGAAACACGTTATTTCCAAAATAGCATGTTATGAAAACAAAGTAATATCTTACATTTTTAAGAGGATGATTGTTTACTTGAGATTCGATGTTGATGGGAAAAGTATTTATAATCACCAAATGACAGTGGTCGATTGTAAGTAACCTGAAGTAAAGAATAAACACAATAAAAAAAATAACGTTGCCTTTTACCAGAACTTGTCTTACCTATCTGAGGTAGCACACACTTTATTCTGTTGATTTAAGACAGTCAAAAAAATTTCCTCTAATCTTTTCATACTATCGTTGTCTCTAGCCGAAGTAATACAAATCACTCTGTTTTTATTCAGAACTGTTTGACCATCCACGGAATTCTTTATATTTTCTTGTTGCAAATCTGTCGGCTCAGTTAGAGATTCTATCGCAGCTCTTAAACCATGCAGAACTGTATAATCTAATGGAGTACTAACTGAACGTAGTGGAGGGGGCGGAGGAGGAATGCCTATGAGGGACATACCGTTCATTATCTGTAAGAGAAAATAGTGTACCTCAAATAAAACCTAGTTCTATTAACAATACTTTTGAAATAAGCATCTCCTCTACAGTTTATTAGTGACTAGAGAATTCACGATTTAACTTACGTGTGTTAAATTTTGTTGTGTAGGACTCCATGTATTCAAAAGATGTGCCACATTATCACTAGCTATAAATCTAACCTGGAAAGCATGTATTTATCAAAATATCGAAAAGCTAGTTAAATATTCTTACCAATTTTCCTTGGGGGAATAAATCCCATACAATTCTACAGTACTCAATAGCAGACTCAACACTGGAGGTCCATAACGACTTAGAAATGGGGTTCATAGGGATGAAACCAGGAGCGCGACTTTTTAGAAATTCAAATTCTATTGGGTTTTCACATGATATACCGAAATAGGGAGTGTGATCTAATACAAATACTGTTTTATGATTTGCAGGATATAACTTGCTTGTTACGGTAAAAGACATAATTGTTTATTTTGATTATTCTTAAATTTATTATTTAAGGTTAGAAAATGCGCACCGAAAATAATCATTTCATGTTTACGTTACACTATCGCTATCTTCTGGTGACTTACCGATTCAGGAAATATCTAAAATAGATATCTACAGTACCTACCTAACAAAAATACCGTGCCTATTTTGAATTCAATCAACTTTTATGGAATGTTTATAAAGTATCGCAACAACATAATATTAGTTTGGAATGCAATTCTGTATCCTGGAAAATGAAATTTCTTTTATCGTTTCATTTCTGAATAATAATAAATAAATTAAAATGAAACTAAAACTCGTTAGAAATTGAAAAGTAGGCACGTGACCTACAAACATTGGAATTGACCTACTAATATGAAGTAGTTGCAAGGCCAAATTCTTCAGCTGTGGTAGAATCTTTAAAAGAAGAAAAGTGTTTACAAAATTTCTGTCTTTTGTCTTCGTAAAACAGTCTAACTCACGTTTTTTATTTGCTTTGATTAATCAACATATCTTTCTATTCTCTTATGCTGAAAAAAATAAACTAATCTACAAAACCCATAGCAATAGCACTTGTTTTACTTCTTTTCAGCAAACTTTTGGACATGTTTGAGAAAATTCAAAGAACGGTTTAGTTAAACCGCACGATTTCTTTAAAAAATGAGTTCTTGCAATGGCAGAAGCATATAAGAAAATTGCAGACATACACTGGGAAGGACTTTCCTTGATATTTGACGTTTAGCGAAAAAATTAAATAATTAAATAATAGTCATATAAATATTACAACTATACATTTATATGCCCAGTGAATATTAAAAGAAATACCACTTGTTTTATTTAAGACAACAAATTGCGTTTTTACACCGTAGATAAATGTATTTTGTCAAGTTATATAAAATAAAACATAAAACATAGTGTATTGGTATTTCCTAAAAAAACTTATCACTTGTGAAAAAAAGTGAACGTCTGATCGTAGTAGGCACTGACCAAATCAGTTTTTATTTGATACTCATGCAATTGATTGTGTTTACTAAAATAATATAAAAATAAATGTGGATGTATGTCAGTTTCATAAGTGTTATGTGATAGCTATCTCTAAGTGGTATAGTTCCTAATCTACTCAGTTTATTAATTATAATTTAATTACCTACTCATCTTAAAATTTCGTGTTGTTTTATGAAGTGACAATATGGAATTGTTAGATACCTATAGGTTGTACTTGCATGGAGAAGGAGAATGGATACTGAAGAAAGTGAGAGGTGTTAAAAGGTAATTTTCACATGTTTCTTTTGTAGCAAATTGTTCCAAGGGTTATTGTACTTTTTTTGTTATCGGTATAGTCTCATTTTGAGAACATTAAGTTAACTAAATTTTGCATTTACATTACATTACATTTTTTTATAGTAAACGTACCTACTCAAAATGAAAGACATTGTATTATCACTTATCAGTAATGTTATATCAGGGCATATAAAGAACAAAATAGGTACCTGCCAAGTTTTATATATACAAAATCACGTGTATCTATAATTTCCGCAATAAATTTTCTTATATTGTATATTAATTGTGATAGTTTTTTTTTATATGAAATATTTTTGATATATTTCGAATTATAAATCTATTTTTAGGTATTACTTAAATATTTTTAAAATAATCCGTTTAAATATATTTATTTTTAATTATTTCCTAAATATTGCTGATATATGGCATTATATATTTAAGAAAAAATATGTTAGTGTCATAGTCCAAGAGCTGGCGTCCAAAATGTGCAAGAGTTTTCTCAAAGCTAATTTTTTGAGATTAGGTTACTTTTTAGCGATGGAAAATAATTGTAGTCAGCACTTCCGGCACCGGGACACGTGGCGCTGGGACGCTCGCAAAGTTGTAATATTAATTAACGTCTCTAAACTGTGTTCTCAAAGCTCAAAATTTATAGAGAACGAGCAAATATAATATAAAACAAGAATCCAACAGTCAGACAGCAAAATATAGGGACACGTGGCGTCAGCGCTACTTCATACCTGTCAAAAAAATGACGTGTGTTAAAGTGATTTCTCAAAGCTGAAATTCTCCAAAACATTAATTAAAACTATAAAGTTAATAAAGGAGACAGTCAGACTCATTTATGATAGGACCACGTCAGTCAGCAGTCGATAGATGTGAGAACGGTAACTGCGCACATTAGTACGCCTTTTCTCAATACATATCATTTATTTTATATAAAAAAATAATTTTAATTGTTTCTTAATAATTGTAATTGTTATATATCAGTTATTATATAGATATCAGTTATTTTATACAAGAAAAAATAATTTTAATTTTTATAACAGAAAAAAAAGAATCATTGATTCATTGAAAAAAAAAAACATCTAATCGTCAGAATCATTGCCGTCGTCGTGTTCTTCGCCACTATCTTCATTAGAATAAAACGCGATTGCACCATATTCTTCGGCATCATCAGTGGTGGTTGATTCCGAATCTGTGTACAAATCAAAAATTCAGCGTTAAGCAATACATTACATTAATAAGTAAGGTTTTGAATCACATTTGCGAGTCGACTGGCAAAAATTACCTGCAGGTGTATCATCCGGTTGAATCAAAACGTCAGAAATGAAATTAGGTAGCTGATCGTCTTCGTACCAACTGAAATCATATCGGCCATCGATCAACTGCCAACCGTTTTACTCTGGAATCATTGCAGTGGGCACTTTTTCATCAGCATTACTCCAATCAGCATGACTCCAATTCGCTTCTTTAGCAAAGAGTGGTTTATTCTTTGTTTTTAGTTGGAGAATAAATAATAAAATTAAATACAGAAAATTCAGAACTCGGTCAAAGAAGACTGGCAGTCGGCGCTCTATGTAAAAACGATAAAACGTAAACATCATAGCCACGACAACACTTGTACTCTGCCGGCCGGTATTACTTTGATTTTTTGTTATCATACAGCACGCTTACCGATAGGCGGGCAGGTGCGGACTTATTTGGAGTGCGTGCTTTTGATTAAAATTTAAATTTAATTATTCAGAAACTACAATCGACTTGCGGCAAATCAGCGCCCCCCAAGATTCAGCGTCCCAGGCGACAGCCTGCCTAGCTCGCCTGCCCATCGGGCCGGCCCTGATAACCCACATTCCATTGAGTTATAAAATAAACAATATGTATTGAAAAAAGGCGTACTAATGCGCGCAGTTACCGTTCTCACATCTATCGACGACTGACTGACGTGGTCCTATCATAAATGAGTCTGACTGTCTCCTTTATTAACTTTATAGTTTTAATTAATGTTTTGGAGAATTTCAGCTTTGAGAAATCACTTTAACACACGTCATTTTTTTGACAGGTATGAAATAGCGCTGACGCCACGTGTCCCTATATTTTGCTGTCTGATTGTTGGATTCTTGTTTTATATTATATTTGCTCGTTGTCTATAAATTTTGAGCTTTGAGAAAACAGTTTAGAGACGTTAATTAATATTACACCTTTGCGAGCGTCCCAGCGCCAGGTGTCCCGGTACCGGAAGTGCTGACTCTACAGTTACTTTCCATCACTAAAAAGTAACCTAATCTCAAAAAATTAGCTTTGAGAAAACTCTTGCACATTTTGGACACCAGCTCTCCTACTATCAGTTATGAGACATCTGTGTGATGACAATCAGCCATTTTCACTTCCTAAAAGTATACATATGGTGGCCAAAAATAATTTTTAAATTTACAACTATATGAACTAAATTTTCTCAATTTTTTTCAAATATATATATTTTTGGACGATGTGATGTAGAATTGAAAAACGAACATTTTTAAACGTACATCCTTATGGCTATTTGTAACCAAAATCCTTTTTGGCCACCCCCTGTATACTTTTAGGAAGTGAAAATGGCTGAGTGTCATCACACAGATGTCTCATAAATGGTACTAACATATTTTTTTCTAAAATCGATAGTTGTGATTGTAGTGATATTTTTAATATACACGTGTAAATGGTATAATTTCAACAAAAAAAATCATTACATCCAAGTGGTTGGGAGAGAGTTAATAATAATAGAGGAGTGAAAGCAGGCCACCAAGAGGTTTAAAAAAATGTTCTGAATACAGGGCATTTCATTTAAAAGAATGTTACTTGACCCTGTACAATCGTTTTGGCTCACCCTGTATATTCGAAAACAATTTCCGGTTATAGCCTTTTTTTGTCTAGTTTACTTATTTTTTTAAATCAAGTTTCTAGCTGTCATAGAACTCGAGATATCGAAGTCGGACGCACTATTTTCCCACCCTGGATATTTCTAAAATATTTCATTGTGTAATATTCTATATTGTAGCAATGTATTATACATATTTCAGATATATTTTGTGCTACTAGGGTAGTCATTAGAAATAAAAATTGTTCGTTTTTTTAAAGCTTCTGGCATAAGAAGACTATGAGTGCCGATTTATATTTTTAATTTTCAGAGGTTATTTTTACAAAAAAATCTAGTGGTCAAATTAAGAATCATTTGGAATTACACAACCTCCTAGAAGGGTGTAAAATCAAATTAATTTTTCATCAGTAAATCAAGAATGTTTTGTTTTGTTATAAAGTTGTAAAAGATTGAGAATACATGATTTTTATTAATTGTCTCTAAATCCCATGATACCATTGTATATCGGATGTCACTCAGGTTTGGATCACCCCCTTCTATTTTATTTGATTTCTAACTTAGAAAAATGATATTATATGTAGTATAGTAACAGATAAAAGTATATCATTTGACATAAAAAAAGTATTTATCACTTTCGGTTCCAATGCCAATGATAACAACTTTCTAATTTTTGTTATGACACCCTTTTTACAGTTTTGGATACCTAGAATATTAAATTCTGAATTCGGCAATGTGACATACTTGAGTGTTTGGCTTTTGTTTTTAGTTATTATTAGCGATATTTTATTATACAGGGTGTCCCGAAAATAGTGTGCAATATTTTACCAGCTGCTTCTACGGCCAGAAATAGGAAAAAAAAATCATATGAACATTGGTCGAAAATGCTTCCTAAAGGAGCTACAGGCCCCTGGTGGGCCCCTGAGAAAGGTTTTTATCGAATATCTCCAAAACCACTCATAGTCAAATATTGAAAATTTACACAGCCGGTACTCTTCTTATGTGTAATAAGATGAAATGGAAATAATTCGAAAATATTATCCAGGGCTGTCCCAAACAGGGGGGTTGTAGGGTTAAAATAACTCCAACTTTTTTGTATGTAACTTTTTTCTATTTTTGACGGTAGAATATAAAATTTTAGGGTTTTATACGTAAAAAAAGGTACTCTTGATGAACATCGATAAAATGCACCGTTTTTGAATAATATCAACTTGAAAATTTTAAAATTTAACTAATTTTATTTGTTTTTTAAATTTTATAACATATGGAGCAAAATACATTGTACCAGATGAGTTTTGTCTATTATTTCATGTCCATATAAAGTACATACTAATATTTTTAATTTGTTGCTTGGAAAATAAGTGAAAAATTGGAAGTTGATAGTAACCATTCTCTCCAAGACAAAATGTGAAAACCTTGGAAAAAATTAAACTTTAACATCCTGTAACTCGATTATAAAGCGTTTGCGGGCATATATTCATAGGAGCTTTTTTTCTCAAAATCATATTTTCTATCAACGGTAACAGTTTGTCAGTTTAAAACTGGAACACCCTGTATATACCTATACCCTGTCCCAAATTGGGGGTGTATATATTGCAATCTCGGTTATTAATAGAGATAGAGAAACGGTTAAATGGGGACTTTTTTGAAGAATTTTATGACCGTTTCGATGCCGATTTTAAATTTGACCTAGCTCTGTCCGTTTTCCAGATATTTTCAAAAAACTGTAAAGGTGCACTTTAAAAAAGCTTCCCGTATCTGCCTAATTTGATGACTGGTGATATTTTAATAAGTACATTGTTAGGACACTTTTTAAGGTTCTTTCGTTGATGTTACCAAAAAATTTCTATCGTCATTTGTTTTTGAGTTAATGCCACTAACTTTGTTTTTTCTTATGGGTGCCATATTGGATTTTCTGATAGCTCAATAGTGCTCTTAATTTCCTTCTCAACGATGTATCACAATATCAGGAAAAAATTAGTTACTGGTGTAGAATATAAAAAAATTCAGTTTTCTAAGTAGGCCATGAAGAAAATTTATTGTAAAATAATCCGAAACGGCATCGAAACGTTCATAAAATTCTTCAAAAAAGTCCCCATTGAACCGTTTCTCTATCTTTAATAATAACCGAGATAGCAATGCATGCACCCCCAATTTGGAACACAGTGTATTTAAAATTAAACAAAAAAAAATGGATTGAACTATATCTAAGTGATATCTGGTATATTTCTTTGTAATGTTTTATGTATGTTGCTTTAAAGGACCTTTTTATTAATTATTATATTATATTTATAATTGGTTTGAGTAGACGTATAATTTTTTTTTCGGTTACTATGTAATAAGTAATTTTTTCTTATTTGAACGATATTGTCTAAAATATTAGATAGGTAAAGCTTCAGCCTTATTTACAAAATAAAAAACGTCGGCTTCTTAGATCCCTTTATCGTCGCCAAAGAAGCCGACGTTTTTTATGTTGCAAAATGCAAATAAATTTAAAATGAACTTTACCTACTAAACAATTTTTCACAGTTTTAAATTAATACGGAACTTTCGTTTACAGGTAGGTCCAGATGGAAATGGTACATCAGTAAGGTAGGATTTTTACTTTAATTTTATTGCGTTTGTTGCCGTTGAAGTATATTTATTGCGAAATCGTGGCAAAACTTTCTGATAGAAGTTCGTGCAAAATTTTAATAGCGGAAATCGTAATATCGTAAAAAAAAATCATAATTCAAAAAACGGGTGATGCTTTCAAGAATTTGATATTTCTTTTGCATTTTTGTAAAATAAAATAATTTTCATTTTTACTTATTTCCATGAAATATTATAATCATGATTTTCTAAAAACGATTTCAGACGGGTAAGTTCGTTTTGCAGGTTTTTATTTTTTACAAAAATAACCAAAAGACAAATTTAAACATGCTCTCTATCTCTTGGGATAAGCTGGCGTGCCCCGAATTTACAACACCTTGTATATCTTTCAGTAGAGGTAGAGGAGACTAATATATCCTGCAAAATTTGTCTCAAATGGTGCACAATATCTCGTAGGGTTGCTCCACTCGGTTTCGCCTCGTTACGAAGGCTTCCCTACTTGAAAAATAAAATATCACTTTTCCCACTTATTTTATGAGGCCATCAGTGGCGTGTCGAGCTTTTTGGGGCGAGGAGCATAGCATTCTTGGGGACGCCAATCGTAATAATAATGTGTCCAAATTAAACATACATATTTAATTTTAATTTAAAGAATAAAAAAATTTAAACTCAAAAGTATTAATAATATTCGCAACATGCCCGTAGCTTCTGCCAAACGACACATTTGGTAATTCACCCTCGCTATTTTTTCACAGTATAACCAGTAGGTTGTTTCTCCTTATTGCTAGGCTTCGCCGCGCCGGGAACCTTCATGAGTGGTTATACTGACCCGTTATTCTGGTAAGCATCACTAGCATCACTGTAGTACTGGCCGTCAGAGCGGCGTGTATGTTATCAGCGAAATAAAATGCTTTACCCGTAATTGGTTTACTTTGACAATGGAGGCTACCGTTTTTAGACTCACCAGTTGGCGCCACTGGCGAGTAAGGTCCTGTCAAAAGTTATTGTTAGGCTCGGAAAAAGTTTATAGGGTTTTATTATAATTATTTCGTACACCTGTAAATAAAGAAACTTGTTAATTATGCCTCAGTGTTGTGCAGTTACTCCTTCGAAACATTCCTGTGTTTGTAAGGAACATTTTAATTCTGCCGATTATGCGTTACAAAAGGAGTCTACTACAGAAAATCGTAAGTAATTATCATGCACATTCGTTGCTTTCATTATTCTCTTGCTTGATATAACCTAACTTTAACGACATGAGACACCTCTGATAGGTACAATAATTTCCCTACTGAGCAAGTAAATTACTACTTTCCCCTTCTGCCATCCTGTTCAATATTTTTCAGCTAGTTTTTATAAAAATTACTAAAAACTAGCGTTAAAAAACCATAGTAAACAGTAACGTTCAATGACATGGACCTTACCCTACTCTAGCGCTTCTCGTGGTAAATTCAAGTGCGGTAGCCCTCATTGTGTGCATTTTATTTTATTTTAAAATGGGTAACGATAAGAAAAGAGGGAGAATGGTTTGCTCATGTAAAGGGTGTACAAATAAAAATTATTGTAGTAATGAAAAGTTTTATTCATTTCCTCTTGATGTCGAAAGCTAAGTGAAAAACTGTCATATTATTGCAAGCATAAAACATATTGAATTTAGTATAGGTATTGTTTTGCAAAAACAAGAACCATTAATGAAGTAACTTTAAGAATATAAATTGAAAGTATAAATAAAATACGAAATAGAATAGAAAAACAAAATCTTTAGTTTTGTACTTACAATTACGAATGCTCTTCTGCATCTATTTTGAATTACTTTTAAAGATATTACAGAATAAATTTTAAAATGTGTGTATGTTGTAGACAAATTACAAATTAGTCAATTTATGAAAAGTTTAGTCAGTTTTTAAATGATTATTGGTGCTTTCGTTTTGTAAATCCATATTTTTTAATTCAACACTGATAATTTAAGCCAGCGGCTACGGGTTGTTATTAGATTTATGTAAAGCGATATACAGACTATTATTTTTAACACAACGTATCTTGGGGTTCTTTTATTTGCTGGCCATTTACAGGGTGACGGAGTTAAATAAAGTTAAAGCATATACAGGGTGTACCATAATTAAATACCTTCTTTCAAGGGGGCAAAATAACTATAAGTTGAGTTTATATAAACAGTTGCCTTAAGTCAGTTCATGAAGGAGCTACAATCCTTTAAAGGGGGTAAGTACAACATAGTTATTTGCCAATTAATTCTAAACGTCTTAAGTTGCAAAAATTAAATGATTAGTTTTATAATGTTAGGGACACATATACGGAAAATCCGGCCCTGCAAAAATCCCCCAATGAGTAAAACTATAGAGTAGATTTACAAGATTTAATCCTTTTATTTACCTAGAGCACAAATATCATTCTGTGCCTAGAGTATTATAATAACGATAAGAAATACAATAATAGCGGTAAAACGTACAGGATATCTCAAGTTCTTCCTTGTATGAAATTGAGACCGCAAGGCACCAAATGAAGGTCGTTTTTTGACCTCATATTCTCGCTGGTATTTTCATCCATTCAACGATTATATTTAATGAATGCACTGGTAATTGGTAAATTTGTTTCATATCTAGTGCATGGCGTTGGTCTATTTGAAGTCGTCTAAAAATATCTGGATTTTAAAAACTGATTGTAATGATATACATTTTTATTATCTATGCTATAAAATATAAAAATACAGGTTTTGTAGTTATTATACCGGATATTTGTTAAGTGAAAATTGTAGTGTTGTCATACAGTGAGAGCTTAATTTATGCTACTTATACAGGGCGTTTCTAAAGCTTTTTCTCTTGAAAACAAAAACTTCGGTTCGTTCGGAAGTCACTGATATAAACAAAGATATAAATATTTTATTATATTTATTTATAAGAGCATTCGAGAAATTCCATTAGGGATGCGGGAAGAGATTTACACATTTCATATGGAACAATTCACTATTATTTCATGCTCAGAAGCGACTAGAATTCTGATTAACCGATATAATGTTGACAATAGCATATATAACAAATATCAAATATCTTAGGATATTTTGTGGTGTATTATGTTTCTTTATGTAGTATACTTCTTCTTGTTTTTAATACGAAATTGTATATTGTTGTATGAAATAAACATTATTATTATTATTATTATATGTTGAACAGACAAAGCATCTTTCTCCAACATCTAGCAATTTTAATAGAAAAATTCTCGTTTTTGGTCTCCCGATAGGCCACATGTATTTCAGAAGATTCATGTGCTAGGCCATAATGTAATTCCCATAATGCAGTCGGGTTTTCGAAAGAATCACAGAACATCCACGGCCTCGATCACTATTCTTGATGATGTTTTAACGTAAATTAATTCTGCGCCTTATTAGATATGTCAAAAGCTTTTAACACCTTAAACATCGAACTGCTAATAAATATGTTAAAATTCTACGGGATAGAGAATAATATCTTAATGTGGCTCACGTTTTACTTACAAAATCGTTTTCAATATACTTGTATTGACACCACAAGTGGAAGAAGACTCTCTGACAAACTCTTGTTACTCTCGGGGGTGCCCCAAGGCTCGATTTTAGTGCCCTTGCTTTTTAACATCTACACCGTAGACTTGACTTAAGTAACGAAATATTGTTTTCTGCATATGTACGCTGATGATATAAAACTTTACTTTGCTTTTGATGTGATGAAGTCTGAGGAAGCCCAAATCAAAATTAATCATGATTTAAATGAAATAAAAAATTGGACTCTTCAGAATTCACTCCTATTAAATCCAAATACAAGTAAAAATATAGTCTTTAGCACTGCCAATAAATTAAAGTTCTCATTGACTTTCAACTCTCAATTGACAATATAATTATAGAACAAGTTGACAAGGTGAAAAATGTGGGACTAATCTTTGATAATTTAAACTTTATAGTCTTAAAAAAATATTCCTACTCTTTTAAACAGATTTCAAGTTTTAGAAATATCCTTGATAGGGCCACTAAACTTCTGTTATGCAAGTCTTTAGTCTTATTAGATGTCAACTACTGTGATTATGTTTATGGGCCTTGTTTAAATTTATCAGAAGCAAACAAACTTCAAAAAATCCAGAATATTTATATTAGATTTGTTACAAATAGGTCTATCTACGAACATATAACACCATATAACAGAGCGTTAGAAGTATTAAAAATAAATGAGAGGCGCTTCCTACATTAAATAATGTCATCCAATCGCAAAAACCTATTTATCTCTTTGACAAATTTAATTGAAAGAAATGTTATGCATAACCGAAATTTGAGACATACAAACGACCAATTACATACAAGTCCTAAATATGAAAAACTTCGATCATCTTTTACTTACCTATCGACTTATGTCTATAATAATCTATCTCCGCAGTTACACAACAAATCAACAAGCATGTTGCAGAATGTCCGACAACATTTTGAACAAAGGTTTATTATTGAATGGAAGTTGGTGGGGGACATTTCGAACATTTCGTCAATTGACACAAAAGTATCGCTTGACTCCGCTTACTATTTGAAATTGTGGGGGTAAATATCATCCCCCCGTTTAGGAGTTGAGGTGGTACACTTGATTCAAAAAAAAAAAAAACTGGTGCAACTCTTGTAATCGAAAATCTTAATAGTTTAGTTGTGTGCATATGTCTGTAAATAGGGCTGGCCAGGCATGTCGAGAGGGGGGTGGAGAAGAGGTGATTTACCCCGGACCTGGGTTTTTTTGGAGGAGATCGGTTTTTCTTTGTGTTTTTAAACTTATTAAACCTTTCTCTTTTATTTTACTCAAATGGAATTTTAAAAAATAATCAGAAAATAACTTTTTCAAAACATTTTCAAGCCTGCCATATTATTGTTTAAAAAAATAATATTTGTTACGGATAATTCTACTAGTGGTTGTAATTAAAATACTAACTGAATAATGATAATTCTATTTTTAAAATAAGAACACAAAAATACCACTTGAGATTAAAAAAAATGTAAACAATGCAAACTGAACATAAAAATACAATAAAAAAATAAAATAAATGAACTTCAATTACGTAATACAGAATTAACTAATATTTTGTCATTGCTCCATTAGCGTCTAAAACTGCCTGAAGTCTTGCAGGCATGGACAAAATCAGATTTCTTGCAAGGTCAACTTCTTGCGACAAGTTCTCCCAAGCGTCTTCAATTATCCCTTCCAATTCTTGGGCATTATTTGGATGGTTATTTAATTTTCTTATATGTTTCACCATTAGTCCCCATACATTTTCAATTGGATTTAAATCCGGACTTTTAATGGCCACGATAACAACTCTATGTTTTTATTAAGAAACCATTGCCTGACACGATGTGCCGTATGTATGGAGCAGTTGTCTTGTTGGAAAATAAAATTATTTTCCGAAAACACCTCTATTACTGACGGCAACATAATATTGTCTAATATTTCAATATATTTAATGGAATTGAGATGACCACCACTGTTCCAACACACACCTAACCCATTTAGGCTCATCCAAGCCCAGACATTGACTGAAAACCTTCCTAATATTTGTGGATCGAAAGTATATTTTTTGTCGTATCCAGTGGAAGGAGGCCTATATACGCGAACATGTCCATCTTTACAGGATTTAAAAACCTTTTCGTCAGAAAAAACAACTTGTCCCCAGAAGTTTTTCATCATTGATTATATAGTTGAGTGCAAAAATAATCCTACCCTGCTTCTTTTCTTCTGAAAGTTTGTATTTTTTAGCCGCTGAACAACTCTTCAAGTCGCTTTGTAGTTTTATTCTTCTGCAAGCAGTAGATACCGAAGCAGGGAAATTTGTCTCTGAAATTGCATTTACTGCAGTCTGAAAAGGGTTTTCTATTAGGTAATTTATAAGATTTTCATCTTCTTGATTATTGCTCTTTCTGGGCCTACCGGAACCAACTTTACGGGATACCGTTTGGTTGGTTTCCCATTGTTTTTTAACACTTATTATCGAGGTTTTACTTACATTGTATTCAGCTGGAAGTCTTCTTATGGACCAACCATCTTCAATTTTAGAAACAATTCGAAATTTTTTAATATCTGTTAGATGTCGAACCATTTTTAATAATGACGCCACTGATTAACGTCAAAGTGACATTTGTAAGATTATTAATATCAATCAAAGAACGAATGATTTACATAGCTAAAAGAAAGTGTACCAGTTTTTATTGAAATTAACTGTACGAATGAAAATAGTGAATTCAAATGTCCTACTTGAAATTAAAACTCGGCTTGTATGTATTTTGTCTAAAGTTGAGCCAATATGGCATAAACTCAGGTGGACTATTTTCGGTGGCAACCCTGTATATACAAAAACGATTTTTTTCAATGTGATTTTCCGAAAATTACTTTTCATACCTACTAATAATAGAAAATAAAGACAACTGATTGACCTATAATCTAACCTATCAAATCTGCATTTTGTTTCAAACTTTCATTAATATATCTAAGATATTAAAAAAGTTCACACTAATGACACACCCTGTATGTATGTAGGTATATTGTATCGTAGTACATATGGCTCCGTGGTCTAGAGGTAACGTACTTGTCTCGAAATTTCGGGGTCCCGAGTTCGATTCCCGGTCGAGGAACTGGGATTTTTCTGTGAGAGAGATTAATCGGATATTGGGTGTGTGTCCATTGTCTCTAAATGTGTAGCCCTCTCCCACACAAGGTCATTCCAGACCTTCAGGGATAAAGGGGGTTATAATTTCATGTGGTGTTATTATTATTATTATTATTATTATTATTATTATTAAGTAAAGGTAAAAGTAAATAATCTGTGGCCTATAATTCATTCGACTATTAATAAAATTGAAGAGATTAGAAGCGCCTGAAACAAATTTTAGAGGAAACGTTAGAAAGTTATTTTAATCGTATTCCGGTACGTAGCCGGCCTTATAATTAAAGACAAAATCGTGATATTAATGAACACATTTTTATTCAAACCTGCGTCTCTACCAGTTCTACTGACCCTAAAAAGCTCTCGTTACCGATTCAACTATACTTCTGTGTCACAGACCACTTTTCCTTATTTTATTTCCTATGGCAAGGTACAAGGTATAACTGTCCGTATAACTATTATAAGATTTAAAAGAGTTGACCTCTGAGCTTGGACACTAATATAGTAGAAACAGGCGAACGAAAAGCATGGTAAAAACCAGTATTAATGAAAATGGTAATTAATTTACCAGATACTAACATTTCATGAAGATATCCGGCATCTGTCACACTTCAAAGATACATTTTGAGGCCTAAATATTTTTTTAGGGTTTTTTTTTTGAAACTATGACGGTATCGCTATTTTCTTCAAATGGTAACCAATATTATTTATGTCGTCATTCGATAAAGTATATTCTTCTACAAAAGACAGTGTACACCTATGAGATTACCTCGGGGATTATATAAGAAAATTCTTGAAAAATATAATTGAAGTTGATAAAATCCAGGGGCGTGCGGTGAGTTTTGATACAGGGGAAGCAGTTTGTGATATAGGGTGATGGGTAGTGCGAAGCC
>JANEYF010000234.1:0-20556 GCA_029963845.1 Rhamnusium bicolor
GGGAAAGCACTGCTTCCCTTGCTTCCATGGACCGACCGCCACTATATACTGTACGATAGATGGCACTGGACTAGACCAAAATACAATATTTTTAATTGTTCAATATCACAAAATTTAAAGTATTTAAAGATAGGTAAAAGATATCTCAACTTCTTTGTAATATTATTTGTTTGTATATGCCATCTCAAATACATAATAATTTCTGCTGGTGTCATATCGAAATTTATGGACCCATAAATACAAATAAATCATCAAAACAGAACTTATTTAGAGCACAGCCTGTGGCTTGTACGTAACTACATAAAAAAAAACATATCCTGTTACAATAAACTCTTGAAATTTCTTAATCAGTTAATATGCTCTACTTCTTTGTTTAAAAATGTCTTGGAAAAATAAAATCCCCAGCTTTTAATTTGTTTTGATATATACATTTATTTGCTTTATTGTTAAAAGAATACAATGCAGCCGTGTTCCGCTATTGTTACACTCATATCGCATAACACTTCAACAAAATGTTATTTAATTATAACTAACCTATCTTAAATTAAACAAAGGGGTAAAGTGATAGACTGCTGATAAGAGGCAATAAATACGATAAAAGTTCCATATTAAATACATATTATGCGGTGTGCATAAAGTTATCACGGAATATTAAAATATTTCGGAAAAATACTCGAACCCATTGATTTTTATTTTTTATTACTCGTCTATTGGTTTACTTATTTTATTGATGACATCATCGCCATTGGGATATGATGTCTCCAACATTTTTTAAATGGATGTCCTTTTTTTACATAATTGGATAGTAATTTTGATTACCACCATACCAGTTTTGATGAGTCTAACTGCAATAATATGGTCAATATAGGAAGAAAACTAAATAAATCCAGAACTCACAGAAAATTAGTTACTTGGAAATACAATAATAATGGAGAATCAATGGGATCATCTTAATTAGTACAGTCAAAATCATGAAAAAAGTAACTATATTAATATTGAGATCTTTGAATAAGAAAACAGGAGACGTAGAAATTAAACAACCCTTTACTTAATACGCAAAAAACTATATACGATTGTTTGAACTGGAGGCCTTCTTGGGCTTGACAATGTCTCAAACGGAAAACAAATTTTTTTCTTGAGAAATTCTCTAAATTTTTAATCGAATTCTATCGTTTAAGTCTTTGATATTATTTGGTTGACTCCACAGATAAAAATCTAGTGGGATAAGATCCGGAGAACTTGGTGGTCATTGAATGGATACGCGCCTGTCAATCTACCTATTCGAAAAAATATGTTTTTATTAGGTAGGTAGGGATTATTTATATTTGTGCTTAAATTAACCAAGAATAACAATTTTTGATTTGATTTTTTTTTCTATATTAAACGTATTAGAGATTAACTGAGATTAATCTGGTTTAGTTGTAATCAAGATGAAAATGGCTATCCGAATATGTAAACAGGAACTACCGTTTAAAAAAATACACTTGCATCCTAAATATGTTTATTTCTACATTTTTGTCACACTGATTTTTTGGATTCTTTTTGTTTTGAAAATACTTTTATTTAGTTTCATTCACCTTTTGTAGTGGTGGATATAGAAATACTGTTTATCTTTGACGAGGACTGAAAGATGCTAATTTTATCAAAATGATTCAGTTTCCATGACTTTCATGACCTTTATGATTTTTCTACTTTTATCGTTCGAAAAAATAAATAAATAAAAAACATGTTTTTTTTTTAATCATTCACATTCCAAAGATACTATAAACTTTTTTGTTACTAGAAAACTTGTGAATCACTGCTCAAAAAATAAATATGACAGCGCTCACGTTATTTAACAATATTTGTTTCTTTCAGGATAAGAAATTGAACCAAGTTTCCTTTTAATGAAATACAGAACTATTCTCTTTAACTAATATATTTTCCACCAAACACAAATAAAAAATAAACATGCAACTTCAGAGCAAGGACTTACCGTTTACCCCACGTGGGCGCTGCCTCCTTCCGCCTACTTGTGCTAGGCGCTAAATTAACATTGCAACTATTAACTTATTCTTAAACAATAATTTTCCAAAGATAGTGGCAAATTTTTAGAACTAAGTTTAACATAAATTTCCAAATTTTCCCTTTTTTTGATTTAATTAAAGGGGGAATGCCACCTCGCCAAATCACCCCATAATATTTATCATTGAACCGAAAACCGTTGTGGCTATTTTACAACACATACAGGTTGGCTCATAATTCGTGTACCAAACTGAATCTAGGAAATACATTTTGGAGTATGTTTTTTTTATATGAACCTATGTCCGATTTTCGTTCCACTAGGAGTGAAACATTTGTCTCAAGCTGATTGTTTGATACATTATCAGTATTGAATGAATGAATGCTTTATTGGTCATAGAAATACACCGTGGTGTTTTGACACGTCAGAAAATATAAATAAAGTAATATAGTTACATATATAAATGCAAATTAAATATATATACCTACATAACATAGAAATACCAACATAATTGTAGATAAATACTTATAAATCTGATGTACATAAATACACTTATAAATGTAAGTAAAAATAAAATGTCAATAAAATATAAAACTAACATGCACATCTACACATAAAAATGTAGGTAAATATAAATAAACATAAGAAAAAAATACATAGCAATAGTGAAACTAATGCTAATATAGTCAAGAAATTATATAAAGACAAAACAATATTTCACACAATTAATATCTGATACACTGTAGTACGCATTAGCTAAAAGATGTATTTTTAATTCAGATTTGAACTGTCTATTTGTATTCGATGTGTCTATGTGTATTTTACATTATTTGAAAGTGAGTTGAATAGAGCAATTCCGAAATTATTATTTTTTTTGTAAAAGCTAATCTTTGGTGTGGTATCGCTATATCATTTCGATTACGAGTATTATACCCGTGAGTTTCTCCATTCTTCACATATTTGCTCAAATTCTCCTTTATATGAGTTAGATTACAAAAGATTATTTCAGATGGTAACGTTAATATGTTAAATTTTATAAACGATGATTTACAACTTTCAAGTTGATTCAAACCCGCCAAAACTCTTACTGCTCTCTTTTGTATAACAAAGATACTATGAATTTGGTTAGATGTACACCAGTTTATCAAACCATATATCATTGCACTGTGGAACAAAGCATGGTATGCAATAAGTGCGGCTTCTAAGTTCACTCTGTTTTTTATTTATCTGATTGTATATATTTTTCTTGACAACTTTGTGGACAAATCATGGATATGTGATTACCAGGTTAATGTACTGTCTATAGTTAAACCTAAAAATGTTATGGTCTGAGAGATATTACTCTTGGTAGAAAAAGTCAGTGTGTTTGTTTTGTTTGGGTTTAAGCTTAGCTTGTTTGCATTTAACCAGTCAGAGGCTTTATTTACGATTTCTAATTTCGAGCCAGTAACATTACTGCCAGTATCTCCTAAATGTTTCGCAAAAGTAGTGTCATCTGCAAAAAGAACAGTAAAATCTGAAATAACCAGGTAAGTCGTTTATATATATTAAAAATAGCAGTGGTCCCAGCACACTACCCTGCGGAACACCATGTTGTACTGACAACATGTTGCTAAGCTCATCTCTATGATATACACATTGATGTCTATTTGATAAGTAGGATGACATTAGTTCAAAAGCCACACCTCTAAACCGGTAAAACTCAAGCTTATTTAGTATAATCTCTTTAGAAACGCAGTCAAATGCTTTGCTCAGGTCAAGAAAAACTGCCAATGTTGACTTTCGATTTTCAAATCCTTCGCTTATGAAATTAACAAGCTCCAAGACAGCGTTGGAAGTATTTTTTCCTTTTCTGTATCCAAATTGTCTGTCTGTGAAAACAGTGTGTGATTCCAAATAATTTATTATTCTACAGGTTATGATTTTCTCAAAAAATGTTGGGCCAAAATAGGAAGTAGTGCTATTGGCCTGTAGTTAACTATATCCTCAATATCGCCTGATTTTAACAAGGAAATGATTTTTGCCTTTTTAAATTTATTTGGGAATGTTCCTGTTACAAAGATGAGATTTATAATGTAAGTTAGAGGTCCTGATAACGATAGTAAGTTTTTTTATACATATCCACTGAGTGATTATATATGTCGGTAGGCTTCGAATTTTTTAAAGATCTTAATACGTTTTGCACTTCCGTTTCCAAAACCGGATGGAAAAAAATTGTTGCATTTCTCTTTTTGTTGCTATTCCGTAAATATTCCATATGTGGCGAGTTGGAATTAGGTATCTGATTTAATAACTTCTCTGCTATTCCTGTGAAATAATTATTGTAATTCGGGTGTTATTGAGGTTGCTGCTTTTTTACTATTATTTTTTCCTGTAGTTTTGTTAATGATATTCCAAATAGTTTTTTGTTTGTTAATATTTCAGCATTTATTTGATCTTTTTTTAATTTAATGATGAGTTGTCATAATTGTATTCTTTTTGTTTCAGTTCTGTTTTTAATATATTGCTATTTGGCAATAATTTTATCATATTATTGAAATGATTGATTTCCATTTTTTGCGACTACCTCTGGATTCGTAAAAACTGCATTGTAATTATAATTGGATTTTATTTTAACAGAAATTTGAGGAAAAGATAAGTCGTGGTAATAATTTATTACGTTATAAAAAAATATCAACAACTTTGTCTGGATAGAATTCGTTATATAATTTGCCATGCTCAAGACTAGATAATTAGAGAATCTGTTTTTGTTTTCTGAGCTTTTTGTTAGGTATACTCATATATACTGAGCTTACATTTTTTGAGTCATCGGTGAATTTGATTATTTGAGATTTATGATCATAAATATGAAAATCCGTCAATGATTTCAAAATTTACATTTGTCACATTTGCTAATGTATTATTTTTTTTATGTTAATTCAACCGTTTATTTTCTACATGTTTAATTTTTAAATTATCATAAAAAAATTGTTTTGTTCAAATAATAATATATGCTGAAACTTAATATAATTTCATTCATGTTCTTCCATTTTCTTTCTAATCGTTTTTCCAGTCTGACTTTTAGACACTTTTTCTCACTCGTTTTTATCTTTGCTATTTTTTAATTAAATTACCTATTTAAGTATTGGTTGTTTTATACGAAATTCTTATATTAAGATTTTTATTTAATTCATACGATAATATGTCAATGGTAGAGTCAATGAATGTTAAAGTTTTTTTTTTCACTTGTTTCTATAATATATGCAATCTTTATTTTTATTTAATCCAATAATAAAAATTGGGTGATTTATTTGTTCACTTTTAGCTCTTCTTATAAAAATGCCGATTATGTTATGTTGTTTCACCTTCCTCAATTAAAAAGGAATTTTAATCTAAAACACATTAATGTTAATAAATGCAGTTTCTTTAAATTTTATTATTTTATAAGTATATGCATTAAATAATGTTATCTGTTAAATATTGCTTAATAAAAACATATATTGCCGGTAAATTGCCTATACAATGTCAGTGTTATTTGCAGATAATATGATTATCAAACTTTATTTTAGAAAATAAACGGTAAATTAGTACACAATCCTTCTAGGTAATTCAGTAGATTAAACTTAGTCATTGCCTGTTCTAGAAAATTTTAAAATTTCCTCTTTATGTACCGGGTGAATATTCTAATTTGATACCCCCCTTTATCTTCGTAAATTTTGAGATATTTTAAAAATTCAAAATACTACTTTATGTAATTTTTTCTGCAGATTTTAGATCTGCTATCAGAATTTTCATAGACCTTTTACTATACGAGGGATGTTCTAAAGTTACATTTTTTTAAATGGAACACCCTGTATATTTTTACATATTTGGATTCGACTCATGTTTCTGATTTCAAAAATGTATAATTGTTATATGTTTATTTCAATAATAACCGTGAAAACCATAAATTCATATTTTAGCCATAAATTAAACCATAAATTTCTTGCTTAGAAACAGTGAGCTATTGAAAACAAATTTGAAACAACTTTTTTGACAGTTACAACAATTGATTGTAACAATTAGCGACGCTTTGTTATAATAGTGTTCGCGTGTTACGGGAATTTATAATATAAATATGAGGTATTCTTGGGCAGAAAAATTTGATATATATAACACATATCTGGAAAACAACAGAAATGCTGCAGCAGCTTTAAGACATTATGGAAGAAAGTTTCCCAACAGACGACAACCCACCAAATTAATATTTAAAACAGAAGAAAAATTCCTTAACACAAGAAATTTTACTGATACAAATAGAAATGTTCAAGCTACAATTTTAACGGAGGAAATGGAATTGAGAATATTGCTACATTTTGAAGAAAATCCCTATGACTCAACCCAAAACTGCGCACGAATAAATGAAGTTTCCCAGAGTTCAGTAATAAAGACTTTAAAGAAATATAAACGTAAACCTTATAGTGTAATGCCAGTTCAAAAACTGGTACCTGCAGATCCTATCTCGCGATTACAACTTTGTCAGCAAATAATTCACAGGCAAAACCACGAAGCAATTTTTCAGAATATTCTGTGGACGGATGAGGCATCATTCACAACTGCAGGATGTTTCAATAGGAAAAACATGCACTACTGGTCGTTTGAAAATTCCCATAAATATAAAGAAATTAAATTTCAAGGACGACAATCTCTAATCTTCAGGTAAAATGGTAATAATCGTATGTTCTAAAGTTTAATTTATTTTTTTAAAAGGTTTGGTGCGGAATAATTAATAATAGAGTAATTGGACCACTTTGTTATGAAGGAAATTTAAATGGCGAAAGGTATTTAGGTTTTTTGCGAAATGAAATTGAAAATTTTTTGGACGATCTCCCCATAGCAATCACTAGGAACATCATTTGGCAACAAGACGGTGCGCCATGCCATAACGTTGTAAATGTCAGTAATTATTTAAATGAAAATTACCAGGAGTGGATCGGAAAATATGGAACAATTAGTTGGCCACCGAGAAGTCCAGATCTAACGCCCCTAGATATCTTTTTGTGGGCGCATTTGAAGAATAAAATTTACGCGAAAGACAATTTAACATTAGACATTATACGGGAGCAACTAGTTCTAGAAATTCAGTACCTAAATGATAATCGGCATATATTGAATAATGTAATTCAGAAGTTAATTAAGAGATACCATAAAAATATTGAAAATTTATTGTAGTTACTTTATTTTTTATGTTGATGGTTAATTAAGTTGTTCGTGTGCTGCCAGTTAATTATTGTTAATTAGTTATTTGAAAAAAATATAGGTACGTATGTGGGTATGAATAAAAATATGAATTTATGGTTTTCACGGATATTATTGAAATAAACATATAACAATTATACATTTTTGGAATCAGAAATACGAGGCGAATCTAAATATGTAAAAATATATAGTGTGATCCATTTAAAAAAATGTAACTTTAGAACATCCCTCGTATAGTAAAAGGTCTATGAAAATTCTGATAGCAGATCTAAAATCTGCAGAAAAAATTACATAAACTAGTATTTTGAATTTTTAAAATATCTCAAAATTTACGAAGATAAAGGGGGGTATCAAATTAAAATATTCACCCTGTACGTTATAGAGACCTCTATCATTTATAATAAATTGAAAATTATGTTTCGGTGCAATTTCATCAAAAACAATTTTTCTTATGCAGATTTTCTGATTTTGAGAAATAATGCATTCAGCGAGTTCTTGAAATTATCGAAAGTCACGTGACAACTTCTGATTGATAGTTTTTACCTAACATTACATTGACAGGTCTGGATAACTCTCCCACGTAATGTTTATTACATTTACACAGAATACTTTAAATTATGTTGAAAAATTGAAAATTAAGGTAAAGAGGCATTTTCAGATTTTGCAATGAATTTAGAGAAATTGCAATACCTACCTACTGAAAAAAGCTGAAATTGAGTAAAATTTATCTTAACGAGAAGTTTTTGGACATGTTTTAAACAGCCGTCAGATCATTAAACCGGGCCAAATTTTATTTTTAAACAAAATTAGTCTGTGTCTTTGATATACAGGATGGGGCAATAGTACCTACGACTTTGATATCTTGAGTTCTATGACAGCTAGAAACTTGATTTAAAAACAAGTAAACTAAACAAAAATGTCTATGACCGGAAATTGTTTTCGAATATACTACAGATGAGCCAGACGATTCTACAGGGTCAAGTAACATTTTTTTAAATTAAATGCCATGTATATCAGAACATTTTTTTGAAATCTCTTTGTGGCCTCCTTTCACTCCTGTATTATTATTGACTTTCTCCCAACCACTTGCATGTAATGATTTTTTTTTGTTGAAATTATGCTATTTACATGTGTATATTTAAAATATCACTACAATTACAACTACCGATTTTAAGAAAAAATATGTTAGTACCAGTTATGAGACACTCATCCATTTTCACTTCCTAAAAGTATACAGGGTGGCCAAAAAGGATTTTTAAATTTACAACTTTTTGAACTCAATTTTCTCAATTTTTTCAATTATTTTTAATTAATTGAAAAACAACAATTTTTTTGTACATACATTCCTATGGCTATTTGTGACCAATTTATTGAACAATAACTGCAAAATTCAGCAATAAAAATTAAAAATGAGGGTTCTTTTCAAATAATTCAAGAGAAGGTATTATAATAAGCATGTTACATGGTGCCCATAAAAATATCTCCAACAATAATCCAAAATTTGAAGGAAAGGATAATAAATGTTTTTAAAAGTTTCACTCCAGCAAGTTTATGAACAGTAGAAATCTCATTCCAAGGACGCATAGAAATGTGTGTCAATCAAAATGGGCAATATGTGGAGCACTTTTTTAAAATATTTTCTCTTCAATTACAAAAAAATATATATTTTTAATTTTTATTGCTGAATTTTGCAGTTATTGTTCATTAAATCGAAAATTGTTACAAATAGCCATAGAGATGTCCGTACAAAGAAATGTTCGTTTTTCAATTCTACATCACATCGTCCAAAAATGTATACAGGATGTTCCATTTGAAAAATTTGAGAAAATTCAGTTCAAATAGTTGTAAATTTAAAAATTATTTTTGGCCACCCTGTATACTTTTAGGAAGTGAAAATAGCTGAGTATCATCACACAGATGTCTCATAACTGGTACTAACATATTTTTTTCTAAAATCGATATTGTGTAATAATTTTTTAATATACACGTGTAAACGGCATAACTATAAAAAAAAATCATTACATCCAAGTAGTTGGAGAGAGTCGATAATAATACAGGAGTAGAGGGAGGCGACAGAGAGGTTTAAAAAAATGGTCTGATATACAAATGGCATTCCATTTGATATACATATGGCATTCCATTTAAAAAAATGTTGACCTTATAGAATCGTCTTGGCTCACTCTGTCTATTCGAAAACAATTTCCAGTTATAGACTTTTTTGTCTAGTTTATTTATGTTTTTAAATCAAGTTTCTAGCTATCATAGAACTCGAGATATCGAAAGCGGGCGCACTATTGCCCCACCCTGTATAGGCTTAACAAAAAATCGCTCGTCGCAATAATATGGAATTTGTAGATTTTCAAAAAGCTGCGTGAAATCGCCGAACTGCGGCCGCCGACCACCATATCATTCCGTAACTGCGAGTTCACGTTCCGCCAAACTGGATAGATGTTGAAGATAATTCTACTTCACCTTTTATGGTTTCAAAATTACTTGCGAGGTAGATGTAAGCAAAAAAACGCAAAATTATACAAATTTTCGGTTTTTTTTTTGAAAATCTGCCATTTGCGGAAAAGAACCAAGATATTCTTGATGTGGGGATCATTTTCTATCATTTACACCAAAATTACCTCGGTAACATACTACTGGACATTGAACTCCAAATGAATTTGAGAAATAAAAATTCTTTATTTGATGAAATGAATAACTTTTTATTACTTTATGATGACAATATTATTATTTTTAAGTCATATGCCCGATCCATTAAAATAGTTATAACAATATATATAAAAATAATGTAATTAAACAACCTATTTCTAATGCATGGGCACAATTTACCATTCCTGTATCTTCTGTTGTTTCTATATCTTCTGTTGTCGGATCAGGAACAAAATTTTTTGTCACTGTTATGCGAACGGTTGTGGCAGAAGTGGCACATTGTGCATCACTTGGTATATCTGTCGCAGAAGTGATAACAGGACTTGCAGAATCTAAAAAAGAAACCATGCCAAGTGAGACCATAATATATTGAGGTTTCCACAACGATTTATGAGCTTGGTATTTAGGCGATAGTTGTATAAGTAAACAATAAACATTGTTTTTATGTCCTTTTTACTTTCTTATACTTAATATAAGGAAGTAGAATCGTGATTTTTTTCGACCTCGAGATTTTGATTGATATATACGTTTTGAACGCTCCTGAATCCATTCTGACTATTTTCCGAATGATGTCTGTTCGTTCGTGTATTTGTGTGTGAATGTGTGTGCATGTATGTGTGTGGCCACGATAATTCAAAGAATACTAATGGGAGACTTTCCAAATTTGGCAATTAAGATCTGCAACAACATTTCAAGTGACAAATTAAATTTGGTGAATGTGGTACCACCAGAAGAGACATAATGAATGAAAGAATAAAAAAGGTACAATTTCAGTAAAAACATAAAAAAAAATTATTGCAAAAAACAAAACTTTATGGAAAAAAATCTGTCTGCATGTATGTAGTATCGCGATAGCAGTAACAGTTTTTTTAGAAAAAGCTTTCAAATTTGGTACCAAACTTTTTTGTATTTGTCTACAAAAAAAATATATTTTTGATTGAAAGTTTAAATCATGTCTACTATATCAAGCCAATTTTCCAAGTACTTACATAATGCTGATGATGTACACTGAAATTTTTTCACATTTGACCTCATAAAATGGGGTTAGGATAAATTTGACATTTGAAATGTCTAATTTAGTTATAAAAATGTCGAATATGAAGAAATTATTAAAATATATGACATGAATTATTATTGACAGTATCGAACGACACTGATAATTAGTTATTTAAAAATTTTAATGAAACATTTCAAGGTACGCTATTAAAATTTAATTGAGGTACGTGAATAATTAAACAGAATAATTTTTTAGGTCAGGATGATATTTACTGGTATAAGAAAGTTATGTGTTGACCACGTCAGATATTCTAGGGTCAATGAAATAAGTTGGTTTAAAAAACCATTTCCCATAAACATTAGTAAATCTTGATTTTGACTTATTGATCTGTCAGCAAGGACCCTTTCGTGGGAATTTTAATGATATAAGTATGAGCCTGGTATCGATCTCGTTTTATAGACACGTAGATTGCGAAATGACATGGTGACATAAAGTGTAAATTGCGTGGGGAAAGAGGTATGGTTTGTAAACAAAGTGACGTCAAGGAATTAGAGCACAGGGTATTGAATTTGTCTTTAAGGTAGCAACTTGTTAAATACCAATCTATCTGACTATACTTCTAGGAATCCTAAGACCCCTCAACAGTGGTGTAGGTAGAGAGGAGGTGTAACAGGGTCCCCAGAAAAGTTAAATTTTATAGTATATATTGTATTTAGAGTATATTTTGCATTTCAATACTTCGTCCCCAATGTCGCTTCCCCTCTTTATAAAAAAAAAAAATAAAATAAATGTCGTCTTGCAGATGTGTATAAATTACAACAAATTACAATAAATTTTATTAGTTTTTACTTTAAAATAGATTTATTTAATATATACATGATAAATGTATAAAATAATGGTTACATTAGAGGGTGGTATTATCTAAATGAAACAATAGGGGAGAGCACTGTAATAAGAGACTAGGTAATAAGTAACGTGGCTGGGTAATTTATAACAATTAAGTATAGATAGAAACCTAAAATGTGTACAGCATGTACCTTCACTATAAGGGATTATTATATGAACACCTCAGATTTTTAAACCAGAAGGTTTTTCTGGTACATTTTTTTAAATTTTTTCATTTATTTTTTCTCTTATTATCTACATATATACATACGTAATAAGAGACAAAGTTTATAACTGTCATAGAATTCGCGTTGAAAGGTTCTCTATGTAATAATAGATAGTTTTTAAGATTTTAAAATAGCCTGAAAATTGTTATTTATTCAGCATTAAAGACAAAAAATATACGTGTGGTCAAGGTTGTGATTAAAACACCCCATTCATAAATTCAAATCAAGTTTGCAGATCTAAGGAATAAATAATTTTATTTAAGAAAAAATATAAAACAACACTCTTCTATAATAGTAAATAGAATATAAAATATTCATAAATTCTAATTTATTATCATTTTAGTGATTTATATTGGCTTTTTAAACCAAATAATTCATGCCTTTTAATAATGATTGGACCTAAGTCATGAAAATCAAGTGAACCATAAAATATAAAATAAAGAATAACCCTTGTTTTTAACAGCTTCTCATCATCATCAAAATGAGTCTCACCCAAAAGGAATAATTGATAATTTTTCGTCCGATGATTTTCAGTAGCACACAAACCTCCACGATAGAAAATATCTTCTGTAGTGCCCCAAAATGACATAAAAAAATTAAAAAATCGTTCTAAACAGGATTCCTCGTTCTAAATTCTACATATATTATTTTTTATTGACTTTTCACATTTATTTTTAATATTATTATTTTTTTAATTACTCATATCAAAATAGTTCTCGCATGCAAAAACACAACTCCTTTGGATACCGTTTAACCATCTTTAATTACTATAATATCGCTAGTGTGGGAGAAAGGATTGAAATGGCGGGGCTTAGACCATTGCGCATCCAAGCTAGGATAGTTGAGTAGTACATTTTTTTACGTTTTTCGTTTCTTGGAACTTGGACAAACGTTTTTGTTTCTGGCGTTTTTATTGAAGTATTTTCACATGTCGATACAATGCACCAGTAGATGATAATTTAGAAGAATTGATCATTATTATTACTTCACTTAAAATTTCACAATACAAATAATACCATCTGTTTAGATAACAATGTACTTTGCCTGTTTTGTGTTCACCAGCATTATGATGCTTGCTATCAGATGAATTTTAAACAAGTTGGGCATGATTGGGGAGCTACGATGAAAATGTTAACGCTTTATATGTCCACCCTTGTAAATGTGATAGATTTGAGAGTAATTGTGCCGAACTGTACTTGCTGTAGGCTATTTATGCGAGGTTAAATAATTTTATGTGAAATGGTGGAGGGGAGGATATGGTCGATTTCTTCCCCCAAATACAACCCTTATTTATTTATTACGTAAGGGTGTGCTAGCCGTAAAACTAATTGTGTTAGGCTGTATTCTATGTAAACATTTTATGTCAGCAAAACTGGGGTGAGAAAGTAACTGGGAGACTTGTTTCTCGGTAATGATCAAAAAGAACAAAGAAGGCTATTTTCGCATCAGAACATAAAAATAAATTCTTTTTAATTCAAAACCAGAACAGATATGAAATTTTCTAGTTAATCACAGATAATCTATGTAACTGTATCTTCAGAATTACCCGAAATACTTCGCCTTCTCCAACTCTAATATAGGCGATGAATTAATTCGTAAAAAAGCATGTGACAATATTTAATATTAGTAACTTACTTCTAACAAAAACGTATCCAAATAGTACAAATAACAAGGATAACCACGACATTTTCAATGTTACTAATTGCCCAGTAATTATTCCATCAAATAAATATATGCTTTTTTATGTATTATGTGGCCTTGTATTTTATCTGATAATAATTAACTAATTAACAATTATTACAATCAAATTTGCTAGAAACACAAAATATTGTATATAAGTACCATTGCTCAGCTCTGGATTAATGTATAGAAATGTTTTTAAAATCTTTCTATAGCATACATTTTCTTCAGTATACAAATATATGTATAAAAAAATTTTCATGTTGAACATATGACCAAACGATAGTACATTAATCTTAAAGGTAAGAGCAAATTTTTCATTTTCATTTTCTAAGTATTACTTAGTCAATCTGATATATTTCCTTTCATTAATTTCGTTCTTTGAACGGTTTAAGAGTTGACGAAATTTTGTAATGACCATTTTTATGTTTCACTGCTAACACAATACAAGAAAAGTGTGCATCCTTAGGCTCGGCATTTTAGAAGCTATATCTCTGCAAAAGACCTTGTCTGTGTAGGATCTTACAGATAACTGGCTGGCACCAAAAGTATTAATTTTACAAGAAAAATGTGATATGCACATAATTCCTTTTTATTTCATGGCTATAAATAAATATTGCATTATTTTTAATAAACAGTACGAATTTCTGAATCATTTTCAGAGATAATAATAAAATTACCACATATTGTACATTATGGTGTATATCACTCCTCGTGTTTTGTTGAGCTATGATGTGATTATTCACAATTTTTCGCTAGATAAGTTTAAAAATTTAATAACAAGAGATGCATTATCTGGATGATCGTAAATAAAAATAAAAACAAAGTGCTTAGTGGCTTATGGAATAGTACAAGATTTTTGGTATATTATATTATTTACTATCTCAATCATTTTCTTACCATAATATCAACACCATAATTTGCTTTGCCAATGACAGAAGAGAAATAACAGAAATCAACCTAAAAAAAAATGTTTGGTATTTTTTTAAGTTACCTTAATTTTTTTAGGGCATAATTATAGTAAAAAGTCAAATTATTAAACTCTCCATTAGAATACCTTGGTATTTTATTATACCTTTATTAGTAAAGTACGCTATGCCGGAGCATTTTTCCAATCTATTTCTGCGATTCGAGATAGAGCTACTTTATAACTCGTTACTACCATATTATCACATAAAGACGTATAATACCTATATCCTTCGTGTTGGAGATTGCAAGCACCTACTTCGTGCTGATGAGGGCAACAACCAGAAATAAGTTTACGATTAGTGTGCGCGGACGGCTTCAAGAAGAATTTTCTTTCATTAGTAAAAATTCTTTACTAATGGTCAATTGTCGTTTTTGTAACTCAGAAAAAAAAATCACTTTTTATCAAGTTGTTAAGGATGTGCTTCATTATAATCTTTGCTATCAGCAAAATGATGCTCATCCTCACTTTGCTTCCCCAGTACATGGACCATACGTTTCCAAATAAATGGGACGGTAGAAATATTGAGTGGGCTGCATGGTCACCAGACCAAATCTCACTTGATTTCTTGTGGGATTACGTAAGGAATAAGGTTTACAAAAATAGACCTAACAACAAAGAAAACTTGAAAGACCGAATTCGTCAAGATTCTCTAAAATGTTTGTATGATTATACAGGGTATCCCATAATTATGTACCTTCCTTCAAGGGGATGATAGACCTAGAAAAAATAAGTTGATTTTTGTATATAAACATTTGCCTTAAATCAGTTCATAAGGGAGATACAACCCTTTAAAGGGGGTAAGTACGACATAGTTATTTGCCAATAAATTCGAAACGTCTTATTAATTTCATAATGTTACATATTTTGTTAAATCTTTATCATTTGTTGGGATAGTGAATTAGTGAGGGTGAATTTTCGTTATAATTTTCTTTTTAACGTTTAAAGCGGAAAAGGCAACTCTATTAAAAACTGTACAAAAAAGGTGCTCTTACTAAATTTGAATAGGAGCCATCGCTTTGAAGTTATTTGTATTTTAATATTGCAATACAGGATAGGTATGCAATAATGGAAGGTAACTACATACCTCTACAAAAATAATTCCACAATACTTTCAACTATTATTTTGTAGAGCAAAATAAAATATCGCTTTACGCAATGAAGCATGTAATTTAGAAAATATTTATAAATAACCAATTTATTTTTTTAGTCTTGTTCTTCTGAACTTAAAACACAAACTTAAAATATTAATTAGAAAATTATTGTAAATAAAAATTTTTTTCGTTAAATTACCCACTTTATTGCGTAAAGCAATATTTTAAATTGCTCTATACAACAATAGTTGAAAATATTGTGTAATTATTTTTATAGAGGTATATAATTACCTTTCGTTATTACATACTTATCCTGTATTGCAATATTAAAATACAAATAGGTAACTCCAAAATGATGAGTCCTATCGAAATTTAGTAAAAATTCCTTTTTATGCAGTTTTTAACACTGGTGCCTTTTTCCGTTTTAGATCTTTAAAAAAAATAAGACAAGCATACTTTAGTAAAAATTCACCCTCGCCCTTACTGTAACTACTCCAACAAATCATGATATTTAGATAAAAATTTTACAAAACATGTAACATTATGAAGTTAATAAATGATCCAAATTTAATTTTTGTCAACTTGGCTTTGAATGTATTGGCAAATACATAAGTATGTTGTACTTACCCCTTTTAACGGATTATAGTTCCCTTATGAACTGATTTAAGGCAATACTGGACCATGAATTACTTTGTTTCAAACTTACTTTTCATGATTTTGATAAAATATCAGTTGCTTTTTTTAAATATTATTGAACGGACAGATTCCAGACTATATTACTGAATAAGAAACGGTCAAATATGTGCTCAATTACTTCAGGTGTGTCGCAAGGATCAGTTATGGGTCCTGTATTGTCCCAAATTTATACAACTAATATCTTTTAGCATATTAATCATGGCAAAATTCAATCCTATGCAGACAACACTCAGTTATTCTATAGTTTCTGTCCTGAAGACGCTAGGCTTACTTGTGACTTAATTAATTCGACTTAGACTAAATTCATAATTATGCTTATCAAAATAATTTAAAACTTAATGCATATAAGAGTGCTGCTGTATGCTTGTGCTCCAGCAGAGTAAGAGAATATACAAAAGCTAACCTAAATGTGGTTATGAATGGTCAACACTTGCCTGTTGTTGATCAAGCTAGACATTAGGACTAATTTTTGACAGTAGGATGCGATTTCAAGGGCATGTCCGCTATCTTGTTAAAAAAAGCTTATTTTGCACTTAAAATATTATATTATAATATAAGTATTTTAAATTTTAAAACGAGGAAAAACATTGTGAAATCTTATGTTTCCTATTTTAAATGATTATAATATAGTATATTTCTCTTGTTTAGACAAGTTCACAAAATATCGCTTAAAAAATTGCAAAACAGCTGTTGTAGATTCGTATTTAGATTAAAAAATATAGTCATGTATCTTCCAGAATAAATTATCTAAAATGGCTCAGACTTGAAAATTTATACAAATACAATTTATCAGGTTTTGTGCACAATATGCTCCTAACACGTTCACTTCCCTAAAATTTTGTTTTAGGCAAAATATAAATTTAAGATAGGTCCATAATATCGTAATTCCTAAATATTCAACATTCAAGAAAGCAATTTGAAGGAGGAATTCAACCATTCCGTTTAAAAAACAGAGTTAATCCCATTTGAAATTCGCATTAATTGACATACCGTCATGCACACCCTGTAAAATAGAATAATGTAAAAAAGCTACTAATACCTAGCGTGTAGTATGAACTAAGAATAGTATAATCATTTGCTTACCCAGCTTGTTTTCATAGGTAAATAATAATTATTAAACGGGCCCTTATGAATCCTTAAATTTCCAGAAAATGTTAAATAATTTGGCAACGTTGCATGCATATCCAAAAAACAAAATATCACTGTATAATACTCTTTTTTATTTAATAAAATGGTGACATAATACACAGGGTGTTCCATTTATAAAAAGTATATTTTGTGTTTAACAGAAAATTTAAGCTCCCTGTAGATTTCACAATAATTTTAAATGATAGATCTTAACGGTTCAAAGGTTATCGAAGGAGAACACACTATTGACTCACACTATATAGCGTAACATATTAGTTACTAGTGGTTAGTCTTGTCATTGTTATCAAATAAAAAAAAAATAATTTTTAAAATAGTTTGAATGAAACAACTACTCAGCGGGCAAAATACCCTGACCTGCATTGGATTACACCTTCAAATCATGATAGATCGATAACCAATATCATTTTGTCAATTCCTAACCAGACATAGATCGGTTTCGAAACCTGTATGTATATACATATATATTTACAAGGTTAAGTTGAGTAGAAACTTATGGTCTAAATGTACTTCAGACAGACATCATAGATGTCTCTGCGGTGAACGATTTGCCACGCCCGCCGCCCCCGGGGGCCCCCCCCCCCCCCCGTGGACTAAACTAATGTTATTATATATTGAATGACACAAGCATTTAGACCATACGAAGTTTCATACCTCCCACCACTACTCAAATACCACATGTATGTATATACATATATATTTAAAAGGTTAATTTGGGTAAATTATGCTAGACTTCGTCTTGGTTTTAGGAATCTTTTATGTATATTTGTTATTCCTGAATAAAGACAATTATTATTATCAATATTATTATTAAATGTTAACGTACAAAACTCAACTTATTTTTTCTAGTTCTATGTCACCATCCTGAAGAAAGGTACTTAATTATGGGACACCTTGTATATTATTTCATACTGAAACCGTGATAGTAGATCGGACGGTTTTATCCAGGAGCATTCCACAGATTCGAACTTTGTACCCAAAATTCACACATATAAAGTGATTTTTCTAAAGCACTTAACGGATTGGATTAATATTACTCTCAGAAATTTTTGTCTGTCTGGTCTACCTTTGTTCAGAAAACCAATTCATTTTACTCAAGCATCAGCAATGAGACAGAGCCATTACCTTTCATATTATTCATCAATTATGTAATTAATTTATCTATACACGAAGCTGATAATTTTGAATTAAATTTTGCATAAATTATGATTTTCATAGTGCAATGATCTTCTTAACACTTTGCAACGTTAATCAGTGTTATATTTTTTACACGTAAAACAAAACCGTTCGTTTTGAAGTACAGCTTGATTGTATTTTAAATAGGCCTGCCCTTTGTTAAGGACCTCGGTGTTTCCTTCGATCCTAAATTATTTTTTTTAACATAGTGAACATTGTGGGTTATTTAAATTTTAAGTATTAAGATCGATTGAAATTCTACTGCACGACACGACAAGACACACATCAACAGCGTTAAGCTATCTATTCCATAAGGTGTTGTAACAGCAGTACACACCGACGTAATCAGACAATGCTGTTCTAACTGTAACTGTTAATCTGTGTCTTGTCATGTCGTGCTGTATAATGCAAATACAACCGTTATTTTGTTGAACAGTAATGATTTTGAACATTTTTCTACTTTCGGATGTTGTTTGCTAGTTTTTTTTCGATCCAAGATTGAATAATTCGCTATTCTTTGAAATCTTTAATTTAACATTCACTGTGAAAGGATAATGAACATTTTCAATGCGATAATTACTTTGGTGGGTAAATTAATCAAAGGATGCGATAGGTTTGAGAGAGTTTAGGGGTCGATTATGTATTAATAATTTGTACATACTCCTAGATTAAACTCAAAAACAAATAATAAAGGGTGTTCAAAAAAATGGCTTCTTTAGGTAGCCATGAAAACTCAACGGTATACCTTAGCTTTTAATAACGCTAATGCGCGTTGTCCCAGTAAACAAAAATTCCAGTAAAATTCACAAAAATGAAATTGTTGAAAATAATAAAACCAACAATTATAACAGTTTAACGCACTAATTTGTTTACCAAAACTAACACATTAGAACGAATGTAAAATTTAAATGATTGGCGGTTAAAGTTATTATTATTGAACCAACTTTACAATCAAAATTGATTCTTCTGTTAATCCTGACAAAAATCTCCCCTTTTATTATTTTCTGAAATTATTGCAATTAAGGGTGGCGTGCTACACTGTTAATGACATTACTTATCCTTGACAATTATTGCCAACTTAAAAACGAGAAAATCTATATTTAGTCAGAAAATGCAAAGATAAATTTTCGCGTTGTTAAGTTGGCAGGAATTTTCAAGGTTTTTGTAACAATGTTAACAAGTATTATTCCGCTTTACTGCGTAGGAACCTTTGGAAACACAATGTGGAGTGTGGCGATTTGCCAAGGGTAGAGTTTTGTCAGGATTGACAAGAAAAATTATTTTGGCTGTAGTTTTAATAATAATAAATTTATTATTATACCAATCGTCATGTGGTTATTTATATGGTGGAATACAATGCGACTACTGAGAATAATCATCTAGATAAGGAAAGGGGAGTGGCATATTTGGCGCCCCACGTTGGGCGCCAAATAAACCACGCCTCTCTTCTTTCTTAACTAGACGATTGTTCTTAGGGACCGTGTTATATTGGATATTGGAAATAACCATATCAAGAATTGTGTCAACATTTATTGTTATTAAAAAAGCGGGTAGAGCAAGAATTATCCTTCTGTCAGGTGTGACAAAAGTCACTCCTTAGCAACCACCATACTTTTATTATTTTCCACCTGGATTGTTCCGTGCTACAACGGCATCCTATAAAAAAATAGCACTGACACTGACAGCAGTTTGAAATTAACAGGGAATTTTTTTATCCAACTTAACAACGTGAAAATCAATTTTTAGTTAGGATAATAGAAAGTGAATCAACTTCAAAGTGTTACCAGGGGTTTCAATCAATGAAGTCAGGG